>JABUQX010112375.1:35000-39226 GCA_015478945.1 Trachelipus rathkii
GAAATACCTGGCCTGTCCTGCAACTAGTGTTCCAAGTGAGAGAGAGTATTTAGCAATGCTGGTCTAATATATGATGAAAAGAGAAACAGACTCTCAGCAGACAAGTCACCAGAAAAGGCAGAAAAATTGATGTTCTCAAGCACAACCTTCCCTATAATTTGAAATTTTCAATACTAGGGTAAAAAGTATATAATCCATGTAAAAATTCTTTCATTAAGGTCGGAGTTTGTGAAAGAGGTTTGATGGGGTTGAAGATTTATGTGTTTTGAAGGCAGATTTATATTAAAATATGATTGTGATTAAAACTCGATATATATATTTATATATTATTTGTATATATATATATATATATATATATATATATATATATATATATATATTATATATATCATAATATTTTATAGTATATTATAATATATATATATATATATATGTATATATATATATATATATGGGTATATAATATGGAAGTTTGAAATATATATATATATATATATATTATATATATATATATATATATATATATATATATAATATATATATATAATTATTATTATATATAAATATATACTATATATATATATATATTATATATATATAAATATATATATATTATTTATATATTATAATATATATATAATATATATATATATAATATTATATATATATATATTATATATTTATTATATATATATCTATATATAATATATAATATATATTATAATAAATATATATTAGTATATTAGTTAGTGGAGTATATATATATATATAATAATAATATATATATATATATATAGTGATATAATATAGTATAGTATATAAGTAGTAGTATAATATATATTAGGGCGGGATGTAAATTACATCGCAGTCCGATCCGCATGCCGCGATGCGAAAAAATATGACATCTGCGGCAGCATCACTAATATATATATATATATATATATATATACTATAATAAAGTGATATTATAATGATAGTATATGAGGTATAGGATGATTATTTACTTATATATATTTAATATTATAATATTATATATATATATATATTATATAGTTTACGTTTGACTATCTTTCTCCTTCTTCAGTTGAAGTTAAGAGCAATTAATGAAGCTTGACTAGAAACTCATCGCATCGAGTTGTTTCTTCCTTGCCATAATGTCCAGCGCAAGTCTAACATTGTACGATCTGGAAAGAAATCAAATAAAAATAACTTTTAAATTATCTGTTTAAATGTTTTGGGGCTCGGTGTCTCCTACCTATTACAAAGTGAGCTTACAAGAGCTCCTACAGTTAACGACGACACCTTTGCCTTAGAACACCTCCGTCGGTGTGTTTTAATTTAGTAGCAGGCAAATTAACTGTGTGAATTGCTCATTAAATCCTGACGAATCAGAAATGAACACAGTTATGGAAGTATGTTAAATAGTGTTTTAAATCTTTTGCAATAAAGGACAAACAGTATCTATAAGGAATTTAGAATGGACCCACCGCAGTTTATATGTAACCATAAACAGTTATTAATCATTTTTTGTAGATTCAAGAGAGCACTATTGTAGAATGGTGTTACAAGATGTACGGTAGGACCGAAATTTCAATACGATGTCTCCATTGATAATGTGGAAATGTGAGACAGAATTGGACAACGGAAAAGGTGGCAACAGTGCCAAAAAAGAATGTCTGTTTCCGTAAGGAGGAGATAGTAACTCCAAGTTAATAGTACAGCGAGTCGTAATAATGAGTTACAAGAAGTATTTGTTAACTAAGAATGTGAGATAGAGATCGTATCAAAAATCAAACAAAAAAACTTTGACTTTATGGACTTAATTGAATTGTCGAAAAAGTTATTCTGTGCTCAAAGTGCAAATGAAACTTTTGACGCAATTTTAAGGTTCCAATATATAGATATATAATTTGTCTGCGTTTATTTATTCGCAACCTTTCTGTCGCGTGAAAAACTATTAAATAGAGGCGGTTTTTCGAAAATATGGTGGTAACGTTAATCGGAGACATGTGAAGAAAGAAAGTTTAAGATATAATAGCAGAAGCACGTTTAAATAGCGAGTGTAGGAGTAAAAAAAACTGAGTTGATCGGGAATATGATGTGAATGTAGTAGGCAATGTCGAACAATAATAATGACAAGTAGATAAGTAAGTAATAATTAATAATTAACAATGATAGAATAATAATAATAATAATAGATAATAATAAATAATAATAATAATAATAATAACTACAATAATAATAATAACTACGATTTAATGAGAGGTAATAATAAATAATAATAATATAATAATAGTATAATGAAATGAATATATGATAATAATAATAAGATAATATAATAATTAATGTGAATGAGACGTACAAGATGTAATAATAATAACTATGTACAATACATAGATGACGATAACTGGACGGGATGAGAGTAGAGTGATAATGAGATAGAATGAGAGTGAATAGATAAGTAATAGGATAATAATATGAATATTTTGAGAAGAGCTGTGTTTGACATAGATTGGGGAGTGTTTAACTATAGTAGAAATATGGTTCTTTAATCAATAAGGGTGTCGCAGGAAAAATGAAACTTTGTGCGTAGTTTTTCGTCGTATGTCTGCGTTGTTCCAGTAGCGCGAACAAGAAGGGTGCCGACGTAATAACGGAGATACGCAAAGTTTTTACAGGCAGGGAAGACTAATTTATTACTAAAAGGGACAATTATAAGGTGAAAGATTATCAGTCAGGGGAATAGATCTTGCCCCAATCACGGCGGGAAGGACTAACGTAGCTGTTCACAGGATATATTGGTCTAAATGACCGGTTGTGGTGCAAATTGTTAAAACTTAAATTTACGCGAAGGTAGTGATTATGGGGACGGAAAAAGGTGGAAGTATTTCTTGATCCACGTGGAGTCAGATAGTGATTCCGCCTTTAAATTAGTGATCTTAGGATGACCTATGGGAATTTATATCATATGATATATATGAGTAGTATTATATTAGGTATCGATTATATGAGTAGTATATATGATATATAGTATTATATATGATTGATATATAGTGATATTATATATAATAGTATATATAGTGTAATTATAGTATAGTAGGTTGAGTATATATGTAGGTTGGAGGTATATAGGTGTAGTGATGATAGTATGAGTAATATGATATAGTATATATATATATATATATAGTATATAGTATATATATATATGAATATATATAGTAATATATATATATATATATTATATAGTGAGTAGTATAGTATAATATATATATATAGCTGTATATATAGTATTCTAGTATAGTATATTATATATATTTATAGATAGATATGATATATATATGATATAGTATGAATATAGTATAGTAAATATAGAATAATACGGGAATATAAATATAGAATAAGGGTATAGTAGTATAGGTAGATATATAGTATATAATATATATATAGTATAGTGATATAGTATAGTAGTAGTAATTAGTTATATATATAGTATATATAATATATATATAGTAGTAGTAGTGATAAAATATATAGTATAGTAATAATATTATACTAGTGATGATATATATAGTATAGTATGCGGTGATATATATAGTATTATATATATATATATAGGGTGGTGAGAGGACGGGCGGCGGGCGAGGGGGTGGGAGAGAGGAGGGAGGGAATAGGGCGGGCTGGTGGAGAGTCGGGGGGCGTGGAGTGTGAGGGCGATTGGGGTGGCGGAGTGTCGATGGGGAAGGGAGCGCGTGGCTGTGAGGGTAGAGAGTATAGATATCGACGTCCGGGCTTCCGGGGCCGGTATGGGGTCTTTATTATATATAATATATTAAGATATACTCACTTCCAAATTATTTCACATAATATATTTGTATATATATATTATATATATATATATATATAAATTATTATATATATATATAGTATATATATGATGAAATATATATATATACTATTATTATGATATATATAGTATATATATGTATATATATTATATATAAATATAGTATATAAATTCATTATTAAGTTCGTTGGTGAAACGCAAGCATGATAATATTTAATATGAATTTACATTGGAAAGTCAGTGAAACAAAAATAATGATAAAAATGACCCCTGACGTCACATAGAAACGGTTTTTGAAAATGAAGACTTTAACAATCGAATTTTATATTTTTTATAAATTTGCTCCTCAATTGATATGTAATGTTTTTCAATTTACTTCTAA
>JABUQX010112376.1:0-20000 GCA_015478945.1 Trachelipus rathkii
CGGATTTGACTTACAAAGAATTATTGTTATTCTGTTTTCTTCCAAAAACCTGATATAAGCGTAGAAGGCAATGATGTTAAAGTAAAGTACTAATAAAGAAATCCTTAAACGATCCTCCTCGAAACTATCTGAAAAAAAATTGAACCTACCTATTTGCTTGGGTATCATAAGTATCAATGATAGTTATGCAAATATGCATAAAAAATATATTTGCAAAAATATTAACACTTGTTAAAACTTCCTCGAAAGAAGACTCGGCATATTTATATTATTTTTTTAAAAACATTTCTAGCATCTTTTTAATGTGTCAATGAACCTCTTTTAGATAGATAAATAATCTTAGTTTGAAGAATGTTTTGATGGCTTCAAAACACGGCCCTTATCACTAAACAAAGCAAGGCAAATTACATTATTTAAGAGTTCCTGTTTCTAAAGAAAGCCGACATACTCCTCCTATTCTTGCTACTTAGGTTATACGAATTGTCAAATGTATTTTATATTTGCAGATTTATTATACACCATTAATTTAAAAATTGCTGTGGGGCATTGCTCAATAATTTCCCCCCTTCATGGCGACCTTGTCTAAATTAAAAATCGTCATTTCAGACCTTAGTTCAGCTTAACATTTTCGTTAATAAGCTGTAAATTTTATTCCTAAACACTGACTTTAGCTCTGATATATATGTCTCTTTTGACTATGATGAGATAGACGTAGTCTGTACGTGACTCTCTCGTCAATATGGGAATTGATCTATGTCTACATATGAATTTTCTAATGCTGGTATTTCATTTCTAGCTCAGTTGATATCTTAAGCATTAGCATTCCAATTCAAGAGTATTTTCTCTAACAATTTAACTCGTAAGTAAGCTTCAACTGCATGTACTCATTGTTATTACAAAAAAGTATCATGAATTTATGATTAATAATATAATAATAATCATAATAATAGAATAATAATAATTATTTGATATAATATTAATAAATTGTAATTACAATGGCAATTTAGTAGTGGATATAGTCAGAACTATTGCTATTCAAAATGATTTTTTTAATTACTTACGTTTAAAATTATATGAATATATATATATAAAATTAAATATATGATAAATTAAATAACTTAGGTGTGTTATCTATATTATGGAATTGATTAATTAGATAAACCACGTCTCGATAAATCAATGTTAAAAAGACAGGGTTATCTAATAAATCAATCTTGACAAATGAATATTAAAGAGAGGATATCTCATAAATCACACCTCGATAAATCGATGTTAAAGACTTAGATCTTTAATAACGTGATAATTTTTTCGAGAAATCGTGAGGTGTTATTATTCCTGGGATCTGGATAGGATCCGAGGTAGAGAGAGAGAAGAGAGGAGGGAGCAGCAGTAGGAAGGAGGGTGCATGAGATGAGAGAGACGAGAGTAGGAGAGAAGTAGTATGACGAGAGAGAAGAGTAGAGTGAGAGAGACAGGAGATGAGAGATAGAAGAGTATGTAAGTAGAAAGTATGGTTGATGAGAGAGATGTAAAGGAGATAGTGGAGTGGGGAGAACGGGGGAGAGAGAGAGGAGAGAGAGAGAGAGAGAAAAGATCACGGATTCTAAGTTAATTTCACTTGGACAAGTTATTCATTCCTTAGATCGATTATTGTGAATTGTGGATACATGAAGAATTTTTTGTCTCTTACAGCCCACACTTATAAAGTTAACTGTCAATAGATAGCTAATTACATCAACTTTATAACATATATATATAATCTCTCAAATATTAGTATTATATTAGTATTATATGTTTGGTTATGTGTTCAATATATATATATAGATATATTGTTAGGTATATATATTAATAGAATATATTATATATATATATTATATATATATTATACTACCAGTATATTATTATATTTAGAGTAGATATAGAGTTGTTATTAAAAAGTGTATAGCATAAGAATAATAATATAGATTGTTAGACACTTCACTTCTGTGTATTTGTTTTATAAATACCGTATCATTTGAAAGATCGAGAATTTGTAAGAACCACGATGATAATTTTTTTGTCGAGACTTCTGTGGTGAGTGTGAATATAATCGGCAGGATATTTGAGGGAGTGTAGGTCGTAGAGAGCAGTGGAGGGGAGATGATGAGTTTGACAGTGATGAGCAGAAAGGAGACACACGTATATGATCGGGTAGAGATGATGGGAGCGAGAGAGCAGGAGAGGAGACGCACGCAGCTGTAGAGGAGGTAGATGATAGAGATAAGCGCTTGAGATAGGTAAGTAGATGAGAGAAGAGAAACTAGAGATAGTAAAACAAGAGAGAGTGAGAGAAGAGAGGAGAGAGAGAGAGAGAGAGAGAGAGAGAGAGAGAGAGAGAAGTCTCACGTTGATTTAATCTACTTTACAACTGTGTAAGCTTATTCATCTTGATCTCGATTTAATGTATTGTTATGAAGACAATAATTTTAGTTTCTTTACATGCACAGTTCAACAATCTATTAAGTAACAATGATAAATTGTATCATGCACAAATATTACAACCAAGTGTACTTATTAAATCAATATACCCATTAGTACAACTACTAGTCACACAACTAATTAGTACTATTAATAAATCAGATTTTTGGGTAATATGCTATTAACTCAAATGAATAATTAAAAATATTTATTTTTTAAGTTATATTTTTGATAATCTATTAATATACTATTATAATATGTTAATTATTAATTTTATTATAAATAATAATTAAAATAAATTAAAGATAAATAAATAATGTTTTAATATTGTAAATAATTTAAATATATTTTAGTTTAATTCTATATAATATATAGTAATAATGAATAAGCTGTTAATGATAAGCTGATATATTCTTCGGTAATGAAATTTCTAGTTCTCTTGTTGAATTCCACAGCAAAAGGTGATCAAGATACTAGACGATTCCAAATGAAATTATTATTGTAGAAAATGTGATTTGTCTCAATATTAGTTATAGTCTATCTCATTAATTATTATTTATTGATTATATTATTTTTATTAATTTTACTTAATGTAAATTTCATTATTATTATTATTTTATATTATTATTTATTAGTTATTAATTATCATGGTTTATTAAATTATTAATTATTTATTATTATTACTTATTAATATGTTATATATTATTATACTAATTATTTAATTAATCTATATTTAATTTTCTATTTATTATTATTATGAGTTATTATTATTATTTTATTATTATTATTATTATTATTATATTATTATTATTATTATTATTATTATTAATTATTCTATATTATTATTATTATTATTAATTATTATTATTATTTATTGATAGTCAGGAGTAGTAGTAGTGGGGGTTTCTCGGATTAACCAGTAGCTAGTGGAGGAGCTTCGATGTGAGGGTAAGTCTAGAGTAGTTCATCCAGCTCCAGTTAGTCAGTGATGCTCCTCAGCTCTGGAGTACTTCGAACCCTCACGCTAAGAAGTATAGGGTATAATAAAAATAATGCATATATATATTCATTTTTCTTCCACAATAAAGCGTTGATCTCATTAATCCTTAAAAATATAATCTATATACTTTGGGTGTAAAAATGCTCGCTTTGTTAAGCTGGACTCGGGAATATATGATCTAAAACAAATATATTGCAACGAGGGATTCAAGGTCAATTTCCTTCTTCACATTATCCAGTCCCTAAGAAATGACAAGGAACGTCTACGATACTGCACAGAACCATATAAAAAAGTTTCTACATACATTAAATAATATATATTTTAATGAATTGAATAGCTATTTAAAATTAAATATTGGGGTAGGTAATAAATAAATTTTTTTTTAATGTTTATTCATTCGATGAAATTAGACATAATAGACATAATCAAAATTTTATTTATATTATATGCATATACATACTGTAGAAATCAATTTTAATAAGTTATATTTATAAAGTTTCTTACAATATGAAGTTAATGAATATCATCAATAATATGGCCTCAAATAATTCGAGATAGAATGCATGGGTCTATTATAAGATTAAATTATAGGAAATACTCATTATAGAATATAAAAAATTTATAAATATTATAAAAATAAAATGTCTTTTATCAACATAATATATAAATTAAAAAGAGATCTAAAATATTAAAAATATAATATTACAAATACTAATAAATCTTCATATGTTAATATAAGTGCATATTCAAAAGAAGGGGCCTGTTTTAGTTTTAAAATTATTATCAATAAAAAATAAAATTAAAAAATGTTTATGACAAATTTTTAAAAAAAGCTAAATTTTTAATCTTATTTTTATATTTTTAAAACATAATATCTATCGATAGTCACAATGAGTAATTGTGGAGAAATAATTTACAATAATAATAATATAATGAATAATCAATCAGATTCACTATCTGTAGATCCTCTCACTGAAGAAACTAAATGGATAATTAAATAAAAACTTTTAATAAATATTTAATGTAAAAAATGGTTTTAACAAATTATGATTCAAAATTGAATGAGGAAAATTTAATTATTAATTATTAATTAGTGATTCCATATTATTTTTGTTATTTTTAAGGATTCATTATTATTTATTATTATTTATTTATTTTTTATTTTTATTATATACTCTAGTATATTATTATTTTGCAATTATTAACTTATTATTTTAAGTAAGATTTATAGTATGTTAAGTGATGTAAAAAGTTAATAGTAATATAAGTCAGTACGCTTACTCAAGTAATCTGTAATCAGTATTAGGAGTAGTAATGTGTAGTTTTTAGTTGGAGTTCGTGAGTTATGTAAGTGGAATGAAAGACATGTAAATATTTGGAATAGTATTTTCTGTCTTGGGTTCATGTAATCTTGTTTATGTCACGTTATTTATTAAACTATATATTTAATCGCTCTAATTTTATTTATCAAGAAACTGTATTCGAAATAAAAAAGAGATATAAAGCTTGCTACAGCGATATTGTCTCTGGTACATAGAGAAGCCTTGAGCAATTCTCCTTGCTGTAATAAAAAAAAGATCTCTTCATAATCGCATCAATTAATAAATTTATAACAAATAATAATAATGAATAAATAATAATATTTAAATATAAATAAATATAAAATAACATAATATATAATATACACTCAATAAATATTATTTATATAAATGATAATAAATATATTATTAATATACATAATAATATAATCATTTTCCATATTTATAATAGGAAAGAGAATAAATTAATCTAATCTATAATAATAATAATAGGAATAATATTAATCTAATAATAATACTATAATAATAATAATATATTTCCATAATACTCATAATAATCATAATAATAAATAATAATATGATAATACTTCTGCATAATTATAATTAATTAATATAAAATATTAAATACTAATAATAATAACTAAATAATAATAATATCAATCAATAATAATAATAATAATATAATAAATAGGATAATTAATAATAATTAATATAATTAATAAAATATAATAAATATAAATTATAAATTAATATAATAAATTAATAAATATATAATTAATATCATATAATAGATATCAGGTAAAATAATTTTCTTTTATTTTATTATAAAGAAATCTTGTCTTAAAGGATAATAAATTCTTCATTATCGAATCCCATAGTATACCATTAAAAATGATTTTAATATAATTTTATGAAAATATGTAACAATTTTATTAGATATAATATATATATTATATTATATAATTTATTAATATATTATATATATATTATATATAATATATATATATATATATATATAATATATATTATATATTATATATTATATATTATAATTAATATATAATATATTATTAATATATATTTATATAAATATATATTAATTTATACTATATATAATATATATGATATATTTTATTATGTAGTTTTAATAAGCAAATGGTCGCTTAGTAGTAAATTATTATAATAGTAGGATATATATATCAGGGCCTTATTGGATAAAAGATTAGATAAGGAATCCGTATAAGTAAAAAATAATTTCATTTTAACAATGTTAAAAATAAATTATATATTCTTGAGTCTTATCGTTTCGAAGTGCTCTCGATCGTAGTAGTATAACATATACACAAAAAAACATGATAAAGTAAAAAATTTTTTTAAGTTATTAGTAATAAATATTGGCGTCGTTGATTTTTAATTTTTTAAGACATCTGTGTGGTGCTCCGAAATATGATATTTGTTATGAGTGTCTCTTTTGTTATATATCACTCTTGTTTGTATTATTGAAATAGTATTTGAATTGATGATAAGAAGTGATTTCCAGAGTAGATATATTAATCGTTTTATTATGCGATTTTGTATATCATTTGTAAAATAGGTGTCATTTTGGTTATATGTTCCAGTAGGAATGATCATCGAGTAGAAATACTTAGACGATTTTGGAGTGATCTAGTAGAAGAAATTTTGAGTTGTACGTGGTACGAGTCAGGTCATGTTGGTTGATGAAGGCGGCGTGTACGAGTGCGTGGGTTTTCACGCAATGTAAGGAGTTACAATCCTTCGCAGGGATTTTGCTAACACACTGGGAGAAGTTTTCACTGAGGGATGGAGTTGAATAAATGTGTGGTTTAAGGTTTTTTTTAAGAGGGAGGATATCAGAGGAAGTGAATGGTAAAGCTTTTCTGGGAAAATATTGTCTTAATGTGATTGAAAGGAAATTGAGCTAGAGGAAGGAAAGAGTTATGAATTAAGCGGGTTGGGTATAATGGGGAGGATTGTAGGTTGTTTTCTTTGTCGCTGTTTAAGGGCCTTATGGATGATGGTGAGAAGGATAAGAATTGCTGTTTTGAAATGAGCGCTATAAAAATGATTAAGATTATTATTTATAAGTAAGTAGAAGAAAAAGAAGGAGAGAACAATATGCCGGAATTTAGCACGTAAGAAAAGGAAAGAAAGAGTGCCAATTTAATATTATAATGAGTCACATGTGAGGAGAAACCAGTGTGTATGTTAAGATAGACGTTGGATGTAGGTTTTCTGTAAATCGTGGACATGTGGTATAATATGTACGAGTGTGGACCAACGTCTGAGAGTATCTAGAAACGATCAGGATGTTGTTTTGGAGAGTGTTCAAATAGTAGTTGAATTTATATTGTAGTAGATGTGGTATAGTCGTTTTTATGAGTTATAGATACATATCTTGCGGGTTAGATATGGAATAAGTTGTGATACGTGACTAGGCATGATATTTCAATTCATACAAAAACGATTAACATATGATGTTAGACATTAGGGTCAAAAAGAAAGATGGTGGGCTGGCACGTTGATAGGAGTAGTTATTCACATTGAGAATATTATCGAGAATGTATTATAGATATTTCTTAATGAGTAGGCTGTACAGTGTATGGAAGACCATGCTAAGCACCGGAGTTTATTGATTTGAAAGATAAGATTATTAATTCGAGAAGAAAATATTTGTGTGATGGATTTTAATTATTGTTTTTTTTCAGTGGGGATGAAGGATTGATAAGTTGGTGATTGTATGTTAGAGAGATGTGTAAGGCGTCGCGTGGATAAGATGAAAGATAGATAGTTCTTAATTGATAAGCGTTCAAGAGAGGAGAGGGTTAAGGCCAAACGAGGAACTAGTGGACAGATGTGAGGGGAACGATCATCAAACTAAGGAGGAGCTAGGTGGAAGATAAAGAAGGGTTTGATATGTTTGGTTTTTTAAATGAAAATACGTGCGTCGTGTTTAAGATAAAATATGAGAGCTAGTAGGATGTGGCTAGATGTTAGTGTGGTTTTCAATTGTAGCAGATAACCATTTGGAGAGGTCTGTCAGGCAGTAAGATGATAAGGAAGTTCGAGATGTTGAGAGGTGAATGGGTCTATAGCCAGGAGAGATTAGAGCTTGTTGTTTGTTTTTGGTGTGAATAGTACGCATGAAATTATTGATATTCACTAAATTGAAAGTTTTTAGTAAATATCTAAGATTATTGTGGAGTGTGGGTAAAATTCTATGTACGGATAGATTTCTAGGTGTTGCGAGTTAAAATGAAATTGCACATGTGTTATTTAAGAGGAGATTTTCCTGTGAGTAATAAAAGTTAGAGCGGAAGTAATGGATGATTTGAAATTATATTCTATAAAAAAGATAGAAGAGTTTATATATATAGATAGAATATAACGGATAATTATAAGTTAAATGTTGTATGCAAAAATATGTTTTGTCGATTGTACTCTGGACGAGTGTGCGATAGACATAGGACGCGTACTCGTTTTACTTTTTTATCTTATTAATTGATTTTTGTCATTATTCGACATTTTATTACTTATTAGATTGTTAGTCGAGGTGAAATTAGAGAGGATGAATATTTATTGGATTTTTGTTAAAATGATAAGAAGTTATTTTAATGCTAATAAATTACCACTTTTATAATAAACGATGTAATAATTAATTATTGTGAGAAATTTGCAGTGTAAGATATGTTCAGTACATTGCAATTTATAATACCTATAAAAAGAGTATAGAGGTAGGATCTTCATTCTGGCAGTGAAAAAGATAGACCACATCGAAGCCAATGCGAGCATTCTCTGAGTTGCTAGATATTAGTGTAACTACGTTACGCATACTCTTGATTGATGATCTTTCAATTCTATTAAATCAAAAGCAACTTCCTAGGATTATCAAGATTCTTTATGGTCTTAGCCTAGCTCTTTCACGCCCAAATCATAAATCACCGCATGCTAATTTATCTATATGTTGCACCGCATTATCTATCACGACTCTCATAGTGATATTCATACTTTACATTAATACAGCTCTCCAAATTGGTTATCTCTAGAATATATTATACTAAAATACTACTATCTCATATCATAATATACCACTATTTTATTACTTACCTATACCTAATTCTCATTTATTATTATATATACTATATAAATAACTCAACTATAGGCATAAGTAATTTCTACATATTCATATAATATAATAATAATTAGCTAATAATCCACATCACTACATATTAATTAATGATGATTGATGTTTCATTCTCCTTATTTTTTTTTGTTGTTTGTCCCGTTCTTTGCATATAATCTGTCCCTGTTTCTCAGCCTTACCCATCTCTCTCTTATGAAACAGCTTCATTATAATGATGCTGTTTACATACTATCACTCTGTTTTCTCTTCTGTATATTTTACCTAAATAATCTCTTTATAGAGGCAATATAATCCTGAATGAAACAATTGAGTATGAAGTAGGCATGAATTGAATTAATTAGACTGAAATATATTAATAATTATTTCTTCCTTCTCTTCCCAAATACATCTCCGGTCTTAGCATGGGCTCCCTCTCTCTCCTACTCTCTAAAGCAATACTATTTCATGTGAACTTTATTGAATACTGATCCCAAGTGTTTTTCTTCATAACATCCTCCCTCACTTACACGACGAAGCTTGATCATTTTGGCGTCACTAAAAAATGGGTTATTCGTTATGTAATGTATGATATTTTTGGCCGCCGTTCCCATCCATATTAACCCTCAACTTATCCTTAAATTAAAACACTATATCACCTAATATTTAAATTCACTATTGAACACTCTCAACCGACATATCACATTTAACCGTTTTCCTAGATATCTTTTCTCATTAGATCTTTTGGTCCACCTCTCTAATATCTATGATACAATTAACGCCTGTACTTGTGCCACTCAGGAAACAGACAATGGGCAGCTAGCTGGTTTGGAAAAACTCGTTCTACTATAACTCTTAATAATTTTGATACTCTTAATCATATATACACTCCTTTTCATTTACGGTGGCTTTCCCGCTATTATAGTCATCTGATCTCCTTTCAACTGAATACTCAACTTTAACCTCCATTAAAATCCTTTCTATATCACTTCTCAGTACCTCCATAAGGCTTAAACAGAGCAAAGAAAACATACTTAAATCCTCAATAACCAACCGTTAAATTCTAGTACTCTTCCTTCCTCTATCCACTTCCTCTACCTCAATTTGCTCTTAACCACATTAAATTTTTTCAAAAACCTTTACATTTCACTCCTACTGATAACGCCTCTCTTACAAAAAGCCTCTTAAATCACCATTTTATCAACCATCTCAAGTGGAACTCTCCCCCATGTGTTTACAAAAATTTCTGCAAGCGAAATTTTAGTAACTTACACCGTATCCCCTTATGATAAACAATTCGGTTGAAACCTAACATTGATCTTAACACGCCGCCTTTTGTTGCTATAATAAATATCAAACACAAAAACTGTTATTACTACCCACGTTCTCTACACGCAATTTTATCAAAAACTCTATCCCTGACACTCTCAATCGACTCCACCTAATTAATCATACTCCATTAACACAAGTTCAACAGTCAATAATACCGATAGCATAAGCTATAACCTTCACTCTAAAACCATTTTATTACATGTACAGTACAACATATTAAAAAAACACGAACAATTCATTGGCCAAATCCTTCTCGCATCATTCAAATTCTAATAATTTCAATAAACAAAAGGTGATTATAACATAGACACAATTCAAAATAATATTCTGAGCACCCACACAAATTTTTACGAAAAATTAAATTATCCAATCCATTAATAATATGACTTTAGGAAAAACTGTATAGCTCTGAAGATCTTCCAGATTTTCTTTCTGGTAGTGCTTACTTTTTTTCTATTAATCTTCTTCCATATTTGTTAAGAGCTGTTGCCGAAGTTCCTGCTATAATTTAGAAGATTTAAAGAATATATATGTTAATGGTAACTGTAAATGAAATTATTTTTCTTAACTGATTCCTTCTAAACTTTTCAATAAGGCCCTCCTAATATATATATTATATATCTATATTATATATATATATATTATATAACTATATATTATTAAATTATATAACTATATATATATATATAATATATAATATTATATATATATATATATATATTATATATAATATATAAATAACTACATAACATATATATATATATATATTATAATATATATATATATATATATATATATATTTTCATTATTTATGAAATAGTTTCTCATATACATTACCTAGATACAACTTATGAACTTGTTTATCCTATATTATAATATATATATATTAATATATTACTATATCAATATTAAATTAACATAATAACTGTATTATCATATTATATATTAACTATATATATATAATCTTAATTATCTACTAAATCCTTATTCATTAAGATAGTTGTATACAGCAAATTTCCTGTTATTTCGATAATGTTTTAAATAGTGCAAATTTTTGTACTTTATTTGAAAGCATATTTTCATTATTTAATGAAATAGTTTCTCATTACATTCCTAGATATATATATATATATATATATATATATATTATATATATATATATATATAGCTCTCCTTCAAGCAGGGGCGTATCCTGGTATCGATAAGTTGTACATTGAAGTTGCTATACAACTCATGTCTTTATATGTGTTTATTAACTGTTTACCTTTATTGTAACCTCAGTTACCATAATGCTCACAGTTTTGAAGGTTACTTAAAGGTTACCTTATAAAAGTCATCCTATTGTTTGGTATGATTGTGAATTTAAATTTAGCAATATTAATTGTCTCAAAATTATTTCTAATTGAGATTCAGATGATTAAGTCTTTAATAGTAATGGTAATATATTAAAATTCAGCTCAGTTCATTATGTCAATTAAATTTTTAATACAACTTGACCTTACCACCAATGTTTAATTATAATTTTAATAAGCACAAATAGTGCAAAAATCGGCATTGTTTTTGGCCTGTAATAGTAACGCAAACTCTCTTTGGTAAAACATTAATGTTTCTACTACTACTACTCTAACTCTCACTTCATTACTATAACTACTATACTACTACTACTACTATATAATAATATTTAATCATAATAATAAATATATCATATAATAAGAAAATCATAAATATAATCAATAATTATAAAAAATAATATAATAATAACATAATAATAATAAATTAATAATCAATAATAATAAAATAAATAATAATAATAATAATCAATCACTAATAAGCATAATAATTAAATACTAATAATCAATCAATAATAATAATCATTTAATCATATATTAATAATAATATAATAATAATAATAATAACAAAAATATAGTAATGATAATTAATGAAAAAAACACAATAATTCATAAACAATAAATATTTTTTAAAATAAATAATAATAATATTAATATATAATAATAATAATATAATAATATAAATAATATAATAGATAATCAATAATAGTATAATAATAATAATAATAATAATAATAATAAATAATAAATATATATATAATAATAATAATAATAATAATTCAACAAAAATAATAGAATATAATCAATTAATATAAGTGAAAAATAATAATATCTAATAATAATATGAATAATATAATATCATAATAAAATAATAATAATGTATAATTAATAAAATAAAATAATTAATAATAATAGAGATATAAACAACAGACAACAAACAAACAACAACAACAATAAAGCAAGAACTCAATTCTATATTCATTAATTTTTACGTGAAGGGCGTCTTTATCAACCTGCCATAGACTTTGACAAGTTTTCCTACTTTTGCAAAAAATATTGCAACATCTATTCTTTGCAAACCGATTTAACCTTTGAACTTTCCAAACTTTCGAAAACATCACTTCACTTCACTTCATATATTTTATTTATTTATTTTTTATTTTTTATTTGTTTGTTTGTTTCGCGTTTCGTTTCAGTTTGTATTTAATTTTTTTGTTTTTTAATTCATTGTATTATTCTCTCATATAACTTGTTATTCGTTATTTGACATGTTTCTTTCTTATTTGTAATTTTTTTTTCAGGATTTATCAAAATTATAAAAGACACCAAGGTCGTAACCTTTGCCTCTAACTCCACTATTTATTTATATTAATTTTAGGTGCCTATTTATTTTTAACTCTTCTTCTCTATCCCTTTTATCTCTGTGTAAAAATTATTTAAACTTTATTTTCATTGACGCAAATAACCATCGAGGTATCTGTTCTTTAGAATTGTTAACTTGTTTTGAAATCAAAGAATTTATCCTGAATGACGAAAGCATGATGAACAAATCAATTCGTTCCCACAAGGACGATTATCGTTACACATTCCAATAACTGATGTAACGTCAATAGAATTGGATTACAGTTGTTATCAAAATAACATTTTATTCGAGATGTTGATATTGCAATGATTCCAACTTAATATGTATGATGAAACAGAAGAACCAAAGTAAGGAATAGATAGAAACACGAAAAGTGAGGGAGAGGAAGAGGATTTTAGAAACTTCTGCAATGCAGTTTGTTGATGTAGATTCTTCGATGTTCATGTGAAGAGGAAAAGAAAAAGTAAGCAATAAAGGAAGCCAAAGAATAATGAAGAACGTTTGAATACTTTCTGTTTTTTTGAAAAAAAACAAAAAAAAATGTTTAAAACTCCTTTAAATTTATTTTTTTTTTTATTTATTAATTTTCTGTCCCTCCATGCGAATGTAGAAATTTTCGATGGGTGTTTTGTTCTAGTTCAGTATGCAATCAATTTTAAATTAACAAAACGTGTATATTAGGTCTAAGATCAGATAGTGTTTAGACGCTAACGGAAAAATTAAAACAGGTTTTTTTTACATCTAATCTACAACAAGTTAGGTAGATAGAAATCGGTAATTGTAGATATTAAAAGTCTACACATACAATCTTATCTTGGGGTATATTCAAGTAGCGTGAGATTCTGCAGATACATTTTATTCTCGGACATTCAAGTAGACAGAATGTCTACACTCACACTCACTATATACTGATTCCTTGGGTAATTCAAGTGCACAGGAGGTCTGCATATACTCTTCCATCCTCTGACAATCAGATATAAAAGATCTTTTTGTGATAACCAATAGATTATTTGATTTTAAGACATCGTAAAAATGCACTTTAGTCAGGCAATAAATGCATTTTAAGTATGCCGATTAATATGACTTCAAACCACGTTGGGCATTAAAATCTTATAAAGAAGGTTCGTTTGATCTCTGTCTTGGTTCTTTTAGCCGTATAAATTTAAACCTGTCCATTTTTTTTCCTTTGCTTTCATTGCAATTAGGAATAAATCAGAGCATGAGAATGTTCTTTATTTTTATTTAGGCACTATTAAAGCTATTCCTTTTTTCCATTATTAATTGGTATTATTAATTATTTATTATTCATTTTATTATATTATTATTATTATTATTATTATTATTATTATAATTATTATTATTATTATTATTATTATTATTATTATTTTATTTTAATTAATTATTATTATTATTATTATTATCTATATTATTATTATTATTATTATTATTATTCTTTATTATTATTATTAATTATTATTATTTTAATTATTATTATTAATTATTAATTACTTATTATTATTATATTATTATTTTATTATTATTATTATTATTATTATTATTTATTATTTATTATTATTATTTATTATTTTATTATTATTATTATTATTATTATATTATTATTATTATTATTATTATTATTATTATTGAATTATTATTTTATCTTATTATTATTATTATATTAAATGTATTTATTTTATTATTTTATTATTATAATTATCATTATTATTTTATTATTATTTACAAGGAGAATATATATATTTCTTCATCCTTTTTTTTTTTTCTCTTCGTTGTTATGTATTGTTTCTTTCATCATAAGGCTGTCAGATTTTTATGAATATATATTATAATATAAACTATTTATATATAATATATATATATATATATATATTTACTATATATATATATATATATTATATATGAATATAATATATATCTATCTAGTATATATATATTACATATATATATATAGATATATATATAATATATATATAAATATATTTATATATATATATATTAATATTTATATATATGATATATATATATATAATATATAATATTATTATATATTATATAGTAATATTTATATATATATTAATACTTATATATATATATATCATAATATATATATATATATATATATATATATATATAGTATATATCACTATTATATATATTATATAATATATATTATATTATATATATAAATATATTATATATATATATTCTATTTTTAATTATATTATATTATATATATATATATATATAAATTATATACTATATATATTTATTATTAATATATATTATAAATATATATATATATATAATTATATATATTATATATATATACTATTATTTCGTATGGAGATATCTTAATTTTCTAAATGTAATAGCTGATGTGCTATTTTTTTCTTTTCTTATACAACTAAACACAATATATATCTATATACTATATTATATATAATTATATATATATAATTATACTATATATTATACTATATTATATACTATATATATAGATTATTATATATACATATATATATCTATATATAAATCATATATTATATATAATTATATATATATATATATATATAATATATATATATATATATATATATATATATATATATATATAATATAATATCATATCTATATAATATTATATATTAAAAATATATATATACTCTATATTATATATCATTTAATATATATATATATATATATATATATATAAATTATATATATATATTATATATATATATATTACTATAATACTATATATATTATTATAGTATTATATATATTATATATGAACATTCGGTAGATCTTTCTCCTTCTTTTTTGTGGGAAAAGTAAAAATATTTATTTTTTATTTTTTTTTTTCTATGTACGCTATGCTCAATAAAATGTCCAAAGGATTCAATGGTGCAGATGCGTGTTTATCTTTTTTTTTTTAACAATTCAAAATGAAATAATTATAATATAAAAAAAAAATTACATAAGTGAGGTTATGATACGTTAAGCTAGGTTATGTTGAGCTCATGTTAGTTTACATGATTTAAACTTTAATATTTCTTTTAATTAGCTTTCTGTATCTCACAACACGTTTGTAATAATAGAAGTGCTGCTTCAACTTTTGGTTAAAAATAAAAAAAAAAACTTCAAAAATTGGAAATTAAAAAAATATCTACAACTACCTTTTCGGTGAAAGATTGTACTGAATCACTCTATATAAATATATATATAATATATATTCATACTATATATATATATAGGTTATCATATAATATATATATATATATATGACTATATTTATATATATTATATAATATAATATCTATATATATAAAGTATATAATATCTAATAATATATTATATATATATATACTATATATATATTATTAAGGTCTATATCGTAATAACGTAATATTATATATATTATATATAATATATACTATATATGTATAATAATATATAGTATTTTATATTCATATATATATATATATATATATATATATATATATATATATATATAGTATTATCTATATATATATATATATATATATAATATAATATATATATATAATATATATAATATATATATTTAGAGATGGAACGCGCATATCTAATTTTTCGCATATTCCGCAATGTGAATATGATTGCAAAACAGTATTTTTTTAAAACTTTTTGATAATGCGAATGTGATGGAGCATTTTAAAGTTAATTCCGCGAATGCGAGTATCACATTATGCTTTTTTGTTCCACTTTTTGTATATAATATAAGAGTGGAATAATTTGATTCCTGTTGTGAGAGTTCAGCGATAAAAAATTGAGTGAATTAAATGCACTAATCTCAATGTTTTCAGGATGCTTGAACAATTTACAAGGAACCACTCTTATGAGTGTAGAGTCGGCTCCTTGACAGTAGCCATTCTTACATCGCAATTCCGTGATAGAAAATTGAATGAATTACATTACACTCTCAATTCATGATGCTTCTGGACAAATCCTTTTATTTCACTTGCACGCATTCCCTCATCTTTTCTCCAACATTCGCCTTAAGAAAGTGAAAACACTTTAATTTATAGAGCCAGTTGGTGTATAATTAGTTGTTGAAATCAAACATTGAAGGTTATACATCAAAATAATAATTTTAAGCTACTGGCAACTAATTAAAGAGATGACCATTGGCAACATTTGATGGCGAACAAGTGGTAAGTCTTTATTAACTGTGAAAGATTAGATACCTCTCGATATTCATCCCTGCTGTACAAGAGTATCTTCGTCAGGGAAATTTCCTTTCAAAGTACTCGCTGGTGGATGATTGATGCCTGATTTGAAAGCAGATCATCTTCTACCATCACTAAGCCGGTGACAGTAGTGGTTGTACACCCTTAAACGTGTAAACTTGTCGAACAGGTCAAAGATTGTCTAATTGCCATTTTTCAAACTTGCTTTTTCAATAATGGTTGGACAAGTCTTTTGGGTTGCTTTGACGAATATGAAAAAGCTTTTCCAAGAGTTGACCAGGTATAGTTTGCTCCACATCTTGATGGAAAAGTTGTAAGAATATACAAATTATCAAACAAAAACATGAAATGTGATAAACAGACAGTCAATGACAAGCTTATTGACATATTTTTCTCAAAAAGATTGTCTAAAGAGGCACTGAATAGATTTTTGAATAAAACTTGTTTGAAAAAGTACTATTTGGTAACTAGGTTTAGCTTTGAATGTAAATTATTGCTTGTGAAGCAACATGTGATGTTTTTCTGTTTTTCTTGAACTATTCAGACATATGTATTTGAACTGTAAAATATTTTAATTCAAAGTTTACATTTCAAATCATTTAAGAGAAACCGAAAAAATTAAACATTATATTGAGCTTAATCTGTGGTTCAATAACGTAGTTATGGAATAAAAACACAAGTTGCTGCTTTCTATGCAAATCGAACCTTTTGCACACATATCGTTCCTTTCATCATCTTTTTTCCTTAACTGCCATTGACTGAGGATGTTAATACTGCAGAGTTGTTACAGGTGAATGACCACCATTATTTACGAGCTTTTTGCTGATTATCTTGTGATGTGTCTTTAAAAAGTTTGGAGTAAAGGGATGCAGTTGGTTGTAAAGAACTATCATGGATACCATGACGGATATTTATCATTATTTATTCATTGCTCATTCATAATCATTAAATACATTATCATCACTCACACAATGCTGCTAAAGGTGGCAGATCTGCAGTCACATTATATATATATATAGTATATAGTTATGATATATATATATATATATATATATATATATATATATATATATATATTATATATATATATATTATTATATAAGAAAGAGTTATCATACATATATATATATATATATATATATATTATAGAGTAGTATATATACATATATATATATATATATATATATATATATATATATATATATATATATAATATATTATATATATATATATATATATATATAATAGAAGAAATATATATAAGTTATGAGTGTTGTAGGGAAGATATATATATATATATTATATAATGATTAATGTGTGTTCGCAGTTGACCACATTTTGTAAACAACTTCATTGCCTGATGTTTTGATGCAAGTTAGACGACATCTCAAGCCATTTTTGATAAGGTGCAATTGAAGGTTTGTAGAGGTTTATATGGTTTGATATAAAGATTGATACAGATTTTTCTTTTTATTGGCACCAACATTTCATGGGATATAGTACTATCATAGAGATGTGATAGAAAATGAAAGATATGCTAAGTTTTATGAACAGTCTCAGTTACCTTACCTTTAATAAGCATAAAAAAAAAAGTTTGTTAATGAAAGCGTCTTATTCATAAATTAGATATATTATGCATGATATGTTCTTAGCTCAAGATATGTTATGCTAGAATATGTTTGCAAATATTCATTGATTAGTGTAATAGATAGGCTAGGCCATGATAAAGATTTATTAAGTTTTGTTAAATATAACTATACCAATGTAAAATTGTTATTGATATACAGGAAAAGTGGATTTAGGCAGAGTTATGTATGATAATGCCTAGATGCTTTCAAAACTTATTTCCCATTTCCTTGGTTTCATTCATTTTTCTATACTATTGTCTCAATAAGATTTGCTTCATTCTTAAACCCTAAGCTACAAACCCTTTTCTAACCCAGTTCTTCTTTCTTCCCCAATCCAGCTCATAAAGGTATATTTTTAAAAGCCGTGTTTGCTGCTTAGATGGTTCTTTAACCCAGATGCTCTTCTCTCCTTTCCGAGAGTAATTACGTGATTCAAAGTTTACGCTTTACCAAGTAAATTAACAAGACTTCAAGTGTCTCTCATGATACACTTACGACCTCTAATGAACCTCAGTATGACTCAACTTAAAATTTTTTGTTGAACCAGATGGACTCATCTAGAAATGTCCAAGCACTCTCTTGCAATCTCATGATTACACTTTGAGTAATAATTTCCCCATCTGAATACTAAGACGGTCACGAAACTAATGCTGATAATTCTTCTTTTTATATATTTAAATATAAATTAAGAAATGTATAAAATTATTTATAAATTTATAAATAAATATATATTTATATTTAAATATATAATTCGATCAATTTTTTTTCCTGTAGCTAGGGCACATTATTGAGGATTCTGGAGACTAAGATACTGAGAATATGGACTAACTTCGTTGCACCTATGTAATATATGGGCAGGTTTGTATGCCTGTATGTAATAAAAAAAAATGGAAAAGGAAAAAAGAGAAGAAAGAAAGAGAAGAAAGAGAGAGAGAGAGAGAGAGAGAGAGAGAGAGAGAGAGAGAGAGAGAGAGAGAGAGAGAGAGAGAGGAAAAATTACATATATGATTCCTAGATACAAATGCACCTATTTTTTATTAAGGCAAGGTTTAATTCTTATGATAAAAATTTGAACAAAAGTGAAAGCTTTCAAATGGACATTTTCTATTGTGAAAGTTATTTGTTGCTATTATTGTTCATTTTATTATTTTCTTCTCTAACGAATAT
>JABUQX010112376.1:27500-35000 GCA_015478945.1 Trachelipus rathkii
TAAAAATAAAGCTTTCCTCCTATTTTCGTAATTTCAATTCTTTCTTACACTTTTCACAAACCTTTTTACCTACTATGAAACAAACTATAAAATCATTTACGTAATTTTAATTTTTTCTAACACTTTTCACAAACCTTTTAAACTATTATGAAACAAGAATGCTAAAACTTAATAATCATTTTCACAAAGTTGAAATAAATTTTTTAAAATAGGAACAAAAAATTATGTGGACCTCACTCTTCAGATGTTAAAAATTAATGACGTTTAGTATTTATATATAGATATTTTAATTTGAAACGGTCAAATAATGCCCAAAAGGAATATAGCCCATGTCACAACACTAGTTCATTCCCAAATAGGGTCGATCGATTAACATATATCGGATAAATCTAAAATATCGATGGTCAGACGAATTAATTATTCATATTAGTAAAAGCTTCACAAAATATTTAAAAAAAAAACGTCCTAATTATTTATTTTTTGAATTTATGTGACCTAACGTAACCCTAACCCAATCGTGCTTAATCTAACCAGAGCTTAAGTATGTATATATATATATATATGTATATATATATATATATATATATATATATATATATATATATATATATATATTCTCTATATATATATATATATATATATATAAATATATATATATATATATATACGGTATCATATAAAGTTTGGGTTAGGTTAAGTAAGGACCAAGATAAGAAGTTACGTTAGTTATAGATTTTAAAAAATAATTGGTACTGACACCAAATATAAATTAAATTAGGCAGACTTCGTATTTCCTCATTTATCGATATTTTTTGTTTTCACAAATTATAAAGATATATCGATCGCATTCCAAACTCTACCTAAGATCCATATATATATATATATATATATATAGATATATATATATATATATATATATATATATATATATATATATATATATATATATATATATATATATATATATATATATATATATATATATATATATATGTATACATATTGAGATCGATGTTTTTGTGTGTGTGTGAGTGTGTGTGTTAGTGTGTGTGTATGTGTGTATAAATTCCCAGTGATAAAATGTTAGTTAGATGTCTATATGGGTATCACCAGCGTTGTGGTTAAAAACCATCTAATTACTTAAATCAATGGTCGACATAATCCAATACCTTTGAAAGTTTGGGTCAAAGGTAGTGAGAAACAAAAAGGGGGGCAGACGTTTGAAATTTTTTTCCGCTATGTTTATTTGAGAATGAAGAGCGGTCAAGTTTGAGGTCAGAGAACTTCTCTGAGTTTAAAGACGAATCACTCACACGGGCTTCCCTCAAAGGATTAGAGATAAGATAAGAAAGTTCAGAAATGAACTTTCCATTGTAAGAACGGTAAGATATAAAGACAGGGACAGTGGTATAACAGCCCTAAGACTAGAAAGAGATTGGAAATATTACAGAGGAAAGAGGAACCAGAAGATCACTCTCTCTCTCTCTCTCTCTCTCTCTCTCTCTCTCTCTCTCTCTCTCTCTCTCTCTCTCTATATATATATATATATATATATATATATATATACTCCCATTCTGGGGCCGAGTTATTCCATCAGATATTTCCTGACTCCCTCTTCCCAAGTTTTTCCAGGGGGGGGATCTGTGGTGTGTGTTTCCATCCATCCCATCCCATCCATCCCCATCCATCCCCATCCCATCCATCCATCCCCATCCCCATCCATCCCTGTCCATCCATCCTCCATCCCCATCCCATCCATCCATCCATCCCCATCCATCCATCCCCATCCCATCCCATCCATCCCCTTCCATCCCCATCCCATCCATCTTCCATCCCTCATCCTCCATCCTCATCCTCATCCCCATCCATCCCATCCCATCCTCATCCATCCCATCCCTTCCATCCCATCCCCATCCCATCCCCATGTCCATCTAATCCCCATCCGGATCCCATCTCTGTCCATCCATGTCCTCGTCCTCATCACTCGCCTCATCCTCAGCCTCATCCTCATCCTCATCCCCATCCCCCATCCCACATCCCATCCCATCCCCATTCCCTGCATTTGCATGCAGGAGGCGAACAATACTTTCACAAGGGAAAGCCCAATTAAAATACTGAGAAGTTCTGAAGGGGCCTCCAGATCAAACAAGCTCTTAAGTCTTTTATAGAGTGAAAAATGGTCACCTTTTAAAAATCCCCTCCCCACAAAAAAAACAAGGAATATAGGAAGAACGGAAGGTCAGAGATGTGTATTTTCCAAGATGTTATAATTAGGTAGATGATTATTTCACTATTAAATAGATCAGAAGGATTGAGTAATTGAGGCATTGAATAGCCCTTTGCTTCAACTTCTAGAAGATACGAGAAATTAGAAAAAATCAGAGGTCAAATTTTTCAAGGTCACCCTCCAAGTAGTAACTTAACTGTTGTAGTGGGCCGACTTTCATTGAAGGGCATGAAGAGACCAGTTCAGCGGCATAAAGGGTGGAGAGCAGACAGTGAAAGGTAGATCATTAATGAACGGTATAAGAAGTTGGCTACAGAACAGAAACATAAAAACACTACTATTAATAGATTTAAAAAGAAAAAAAAAGGAACGATGGCTGTTTATAGCAGCTGCCCGTGAGTGAGTATGCCCTATATATATATATATATATATATATATATAATATAACTATATATATATATATATATATATATATATATATGCTAATAATAATATGTATATGTATATGTATGTGTAATATGTATGTAATATGTATGTATGTAGCTGTATGTGTGTGTGTGTGGCATATATATATATATGTAATAATAATATGTATATGTATGGATATATATGTAATATGTATGTAAAACTGCAATCAGAGATATCGTCGAAATAAAATTAGAGGAAGGTTACAGAGGAGAGAGTTCAGAGGGTTTAGAAATCAGACTTTAATTGCAGGGTTAATGGGGAAAGCTCTTTCCATATGTTGAGACAACAGCAGAAAGGTCGCTCAGATTGCTGAACAGAAATGTCCAAGATTTAGAGAAAGAAGGGTGAAAAGATGAGCAGTTGAGCGTTCTGTACCGAAGCCGTACTAGAAAATCAGAAATAAGATAAGAAGGTTTAATATGTTTATAAAATTTTCTGTAAAATGATATTCAAAAACTTCAGGAATTTACAGGAGGTTAAAGGGATAGGAGTAGTATTAAAGCGTTGAGATCGGTCTCCTTCTCGACATGGGTTGAATGAGTACTCACTTCCAGTAGGTTAAAGGTGAAATTAATATGAAGGGATAAACTAATTTAAAAAGACAAGGGGCAAGTTCAGAAGTACAAGTCTTGAGAACCACTGGAGGAATACCTTCAGGACCGTTGCTCTTCTTAGTTTTAAAATCAGAGTGAGCCAGAGAGAGCAGAAATAGAGATTTTTAAATGTTTATAATTAATATATAACCTTGGACCCATGATTAAAATCCTTGGGGATAAGAATTCAGATGTATATATATATATATATATATATATATATATATATATATATATATATATACTCTGATATTCAGGGACAGGAGACCTACCAAATTCTACCAGATTTGAGATGTTCCCAAATGGAAGTCAATTTAAAGTTTAAAGACCGACATTCCTGATACTCAGCGTTTGAAAGTGTGCAAGTCAAAGGTAGTTGGGAAAATAGATAAAGGGAAGAGTGTGTTCCAGACTTTACCAGTGGAGTACATGAAAGATTGAGCATAGCAGTTAAGTCTAGGGTAGAGAGATTGGATAGAGAAAGGATGAGAATGTGTAGGAAGGTGTGCCGCACGACCCCATGAGAGAGTTATGCAACTGGAGAGCTTCTGAGCAGTGTTCATTGTATTGAGAGAGAGAGAGAAAAGAAAGTTCAAAGCGTCAATTACACTTGTTCGGAAACAAAAGAAGTAACCTAACTCTCCAACAAATTAAAAGACAGAAAAGGAAAAAAGACTAATAATAATGATAACAATTCATTATAATAATAATATTAATAATGAAAACGATTCATTGTAATAGTGATGGTATAATGAAAACTATTCATTAATAATAGGATATTATATAAAACAATAAAGGGTGAAGTTACAAGAAACATTAGAAAAACAACAGGTATTTCAATATCGTCGATCGTCAAGAAAGATCAGGATGCTTCTGCCGTCTGCTCAAAAATCGATTGTCCGGGAAAGGTTTCCTCTTAAAAGGAGTAGTAAGTGGAGTCTCAATAAGATAGGTGCAGAGAAATGCTAGAGAGAATGGCATTAATGGAGTTGGAAATAAGAAATAACCCTGAGGAACACCACTTTTTATGGTGACCGACTATAGAACAATCGTAAATGAAATCAGAGAAAGAGTCATATATATAGTGAGAGAAGGATAGATACCGAAAGAGGGAAGTTTAGCAATTAAAACTTTGTGCCAGGCTCTATCGAAGGCTTGAGGTATGACAGCGCAACGCGAAAGGTTCCCGAAATACCTAAGTGCAGAGGGACCGATAATAATTAGAAGAAGAAGGAAGATCACAGTAGAGCGTTTACAGAAGCTGGCGATCAGAGAAAGATTAAGTGAGAGATTTAAAAATCTTTTTTTTAATTATAGATTCGAAAACTTTGTAAGGAACAAAGGTTAAAATGATAAGACGATAATTTGAGGGTTGAGAGGGGTCCCCTTTTTCCGACACAAGCTGAATGAGAGCACGTTTTCTGCAGGAGAGGAAGGTCGAAGTGGATAGAAAGAAACGAAATAGTTTATTAAGGCAGGGAAGAAGCTCGGAAGCACAAATTTTGAGAACCGCAGTAGGAATACCATCAGGACACTACGCCTCCTTAGTGTTAAGTTTAATGAGAGCGGAAATAAAGTCATTAGAAGAAATGGCAATATTAGGCATAAATGAACTGGAGGGGGTGAAAAAGGAGGAATAGCACCAGAGTCGTCTAAAGTGGAATTAGAGGCAAAGGCTTGAGTGAAAAGTTAAGCTTTAGCGGAATGCAAAACGGCAGCTGTACCGTCGGAAAATACTAGAGGAGGAAAAAGAGTAAAAAGCAAAGCTTACAGTAAACATGTTTTGCAAAAAATGTCAGAAAGGATGCGAGGAAGATGAACCAGAAAGTTTATCATATTTTTTAAGAAAAAAAGAGGTTTTAGTGTCATGCTGAATAAATTTTGTGTCACTCAGTGATGAAAAATATAAGGTGCCTAAGTTTCTGCAGTTTAAGGAAGATGTTAATTCCTGAAGGAAATGTCCCTGTAGGGAATAGCATTAGAACAAGTAGAATTAAACCAAGGTTTGACAGATTTTGTTGAAACGAGAGAATGTGGATTGTACACCTTCATGACAGAGAGAATCACCTCGGTGATGCGTTCATCACTCTCCGAGGGACTCCCCCTCCCCCCTACGAAAGCAGCAGTTATTAAATGGGAAATCAAAGAAGTACGACTGCAGGAACGACCAGTTAGCAGCACCGAAGTGTCTAAAACGTTTCCTTGTGGTAGGCGTAGGGGGGGGGGGGGGGGAACTGGCCTGCGGAAGACTTGAAGAGATAAGAGATAGACCAGTATGAAGAGATAAGAAGATGATGAGGAGAACCCAGAGGAGGAAAGAGATTAACGGAATAAGGAGAAGGATTAGAGTATAGGAAAAGGTCTAGAATGTTGGGGTCATCACCAAAGTTATCAGAGATACGAAAAGGGAGCTGCACCAACTGCTTGAGATCATCCTGTATAGAAAAGTGGTAGATAAGTTCACCAGTTGTTTCTTGAGAGTTAGAAGAAAGTCATTGGTTGTGGTCAACATTGCCATCACCAAGAATGATGATTTCAGTGAAAGTGAAGGAATGAGGATGTGTTCTAAACTTCTAATTTAAAGTTTAAATGTTCTAATAATTTAGAATATTTAGTTGAGTCAGGAGATAGATACACAGAACAGATGCATCTAGTAGTAGATTGAGAAGAAAGCTGAAGCCATAAGGTAGAAAATTCGGAAGACTTCAAATCAGAGAAGCGAGAACAAATATCATTGCGCTCATAGACGAAACAATCGCCTTTGTCTGAAAATTGAGGATATAGACAATAAGAGTCAAAAGAGTATGGGTTGCTGTCAGTTTCTGTTAAGAATAAGAGATGAGGTTTATGGGAGGAGAGGTGGTGTTCAACAAAGTGAAAGTTAATGTAATGGGAGAGAAATTTTTGAAGAAAGAAGACGGTGCATCATAGCAGGCCGTGAATCCCGTGACTCCACCACCAACCCCACCCCCAACCCCACCGTCGGAGTCCGTCAACACCCGAATAGTGGTGGGGTTAGGGGAGGACGTTGAGCTATTTTTGGAAGCCACCCCCCTCTTGACTTGTGTGGTTGCCATTTTTATTTATTTCGTTTTATAAAGAAAGTGTTGCCTGAATTAGCGTTTTATGGTGTTTGATAAAGGAGAGCTTACAACAGCGTAAGAAGAATGTGGATACGAGTGCAAAGAGGACGAACCATTGCGCACTGAAATGTTTTGGGATGTACCATAACATTAATTATATGCCTAATGGGTGGTAATCTGGTCGCTTTGGGTGCGATATATATATATATATATATATATATATATATATATATATATATATATATATATCCTCCCTACACCATCTCTACATATATATATATATATATATATGCTGCTGTATATATATATGTATATAGCAACAACAACCGCCATATATACACCTACTCACCATACCTTATATATATATATATATATATATATATATATATATATATATATATATATATATATATATAACTTAACTCTTTATATATATATATATATATATATATATATATATATATATACCACCATACTATATACATATATGTATTTACTATACTATATATAACATATAAATAAATAAATAAATAAATAAATAAATAAATAAATAAATAAATAAATAAATAAATAAATAATTTTATATAGGTCAGTATTCGTAATTGTTTGTTACTAGGGGAGGTATATTTTTAAAAAATTATATTTAAACATATATATATCTTTATATCAATATATATATATATATATATATATATATATATATATATATACTCTTAACTTAAGTTTCAGGTAGGAATTCAGATATAACCCTATGAGTTTTATTCTTAATTCCGTGTCCCATGGAATGCAGGGTGGTGTCAATCGCAGATGTATTTTAACTACTCTGCGACCGTTCACGGGAAGGTAAAATGGCAGAAGAAGGTTCACAGCCAGACGCGAAGATAATCTTCATATTGACCAACTGCGTTGAACCTCCACTTTTAGACCAGAAATTATTCATAGCTTCTTTATTTTCAAGTATAAAATTATATTTTTTATTCATTTATGTCCCAAACAATGAAATACTCTAATTTTGCCGCTCCTCAAATAAATTATTTAAGATACACTTTATTTGTCTATTTCATATCATTAAAATTTCAAAGAACTGAATAAAAAAATTTTGTTGTCCTCTTCTTGAGTTCGTTTCACT
>JABUQX010112376.1:40000-46258 GCA_015478945.1 Trachelipus rathkii
TACATATATATATTATGTCCCAGGTGGGTTTGAACCCTTACCCTATGATGTTAAAACCAAGAGTTTTACCTCCCAGCCACGATAGGCTAAAAGGAAATCTACCAAGGATTGATGATATTCCACCATCGGTTATCCTCCGGTAAGACTAGACTGGGTAATTTTTTATCGGGACTGCATATTGTATGGATGAAAATAAATGCATGCTCGCATTACAAATTGTACATAAACATTATGTCCCAGGTGGGTTTGAACCCTTACCCTATGATGTTAAAACCAAGAGTTTTACCTCCCATCCACGATAGGCTAAAAAGAAAAAAGGATAATCGATGGTGGAATATCATCAATCCTTGGTAGATTTCCTTTTAGCCTATATCGTGGCTGGGAGGTCAAAGAAACTCTTGCTTTGTATCATAGAGACACCTGGGTTACTGTGTTATATTAACACAATTTATGAATACGGCTTTTATCGATATTACAATCATATTTATATAACTGTTATAATAACAACACACACACAATATATATATATATATATATATATATATATATATATATATATATATATATATATATATATATATATATATATATATATATATAGAGAGAGAGTCCAGAGGTCTACTGAATTACACGCGGATTTGGGATTTGGGAAATATCAAGAGCAGAGCCAAACAAATGGCAGAAATGCCCCGATTTGAGGCGCTTGAAAATGTGGAAATCAAAAGATGTTAGGAAAACCGATAATGGGATTCCACAACATCTTATTTAGATGGCAGGAAGAATAGAAATTAGAGAGAAGGTCACATAGAAAAGGATAAGAGTTTATATATTAAAGTTTTTGTGCCAGACTCTAACGAAAGCATTTGATCTGTCTAGCACAATAGCAAATAATTCGCCAAAATGTCAAGGAACAGAGAAGCAAGTGCCAGAGATAAGTAAGGAAAAGATGATCACCAACATAGTCCCAAATTATGAAGCCTTTTCTGGTGATCTGACTTAAGATTAGAAGCTTTAAGATGTTTCCAAATCTTTCATTAAGAATAGACTCTAAAACATTTAAAAGTAATAATGGTTACCTCTTCGGTACAGGGGAATTAGGACACCTGTACCAAAGAAGGGGTACAGGTAAATAAGGGCACGCTTGCAGCAAGAAGGAAAATCTAAAATTGAAAGAGAAACACAAAATAGTTTATCAAGGTATGTTGCAAACTCGGAATACCAAGTTTTAAGATCCATAGGGGGGATGTCGTCAATAGGATCGTATTCCTCCTAGTCATAAACTTAGATAAAGCAGAAATTATATTTTTAGACGAAATTACAATATTAGGAATTAAGAAGGAGGGAGGTTGATTAAATGAAATAGCTGCCGATTCGTCTAAAGTCGGATTAAAGGTAAGGGTTTGTGCAATGAGTTCAGCTTTAACAGAAGGTAAGACAGTTGTAATGTCGTAGGAAGCACCTAATGGAGGGAAAAAGGTAGAAACAAAGTTGGAGTTGACAATTTTTGCAAAATGGCGGAAAGAGCATGAGGATGTGAACCAGAAATGTTATTTCATTCTCTACTGAGGAAAGTTGTTTTTGTGTTATGTAGAATAGATTTAACACGATTACGGAATGAAATAAAAGAAGAATGAGATTGTGGAGTTTGAAGGCAACACTGATTTAATTTTTGAAGTTTTGAAGGCTGCGGAAAGAAGAATTAAAATAAGATTTATGAGTTTTAGCTGAAGGGAAGAGAATGGAATAAATGGTTCCATGCCAGAGAGAATCACAGGACTCAAAGATTTGTAATGTTATTAAGCTCTTACTCAGAGGTACCCCTCCCGCAGGAATAAAAATTATTCCAAGGGAAATCCAAGAATTAAGTCGGAAGAACGATCGGTTTCTAAACTGTATTGCCCAAAACGTTTCTTCGCTGTAGGCGGGGTCTTTCTTGTGGAAGATTTGAATAAACAAAAGCATCATACAGAGATATGAAGGTAATCGGAGGAACTACGAGGTCAAAAAAGTTTAACAGAATAGAAAGAGCACGATTATCAGTTAAGAAAAGGTCAAGAATAATGGGTTCATCTCCAATGAGATCAGGGACGTGTAGGGAGGTGTAGCATCTGTTCAAGGTTATATTCTGCATAAATAAATGGAAGGTAAGTTCACTGGCTTTATTTTGAGGACATTAAGAAAGCTTTTGGCTGTCTCGAATGAACATTAATTAAAATCATTCAAAATAATGAATGATTTCAGAGAAAAGACTAAAGTGTACACTATTTTAGAGCTTATATAGAAATTAACCTAAGATATATATATATATATATATATATATATATATATATATATATATATATATATATATGTATATGTATATATATATATATATATATATATATAATTATATAAAAATAAATATATATATATATATATATATATATATATATATATATATATATATATATATATATATATATATATATATATATATATATATATATATAACATATATATAATATATATATATATACATATATATATATATATATATATATATATATATATATATATATATATATATATATACATAATATATATATATATATACTATATATATATATATATATATATATATAAATATATCTCTGATTTTCATTTTATGTATATATATATATATATATATATATATATATATATATATATATATATATATATATATATATATATATATATATATATATATATATATATATATATTTTTTTATATATATATATATATATATATATATATATATATATATATATATATATATATACTATAATAATATATATATATATATATATATATATATATATATATATATATATATATATATATATAAAGATATCACCTAAAAAATGGATTACCAAACAGAAAAAAAAATCACGAGCCTTGTGTACTATTTGTAACTAAGTTTGAGTCGAGACGTGTTTGTGTATGTCACGTGGTTTTAAAATTCTTTATATATATATATATATATATATATCAGGAATAGGAAAATATTTGTAAATTTATCGGAAGCTGGTTTATTTTTTTACAAATTATTATACGGTGTATTTACATACTCATATATATATATATATATATATATATATATATAAAGAATTTACCTATATATATTCTCTATTTATATTTATATATATATATATATATATATATATATATATATATATATATATATATATATATATATATATATATATATATATATATATATACTATATATATATATATATATACCATATATATGTATATATATATATATATATATATATATATATATATATATATATATATATATATATATATATATATATATATATATATATATATATATATATATATATATATATATATAATATATCGTATGTGTGTGTGTGTCTGAGTGTGGGTGCCTGTGTGTATGTGTGTGTGTGTGTGTGTGTGTGTGTGTAGGTGTGTGCGTGTGTATGTGATCTGACTGTCATTGGACTCGAACGCATATCAAACAGCTCATAATGAAGAAATGAGAAGAGCAAGAGAAGGGATTGGAAAGAGATTGAAGAGGACGGAAAAGAACCCCGGGAGATCTAAAACTTAAAGTCCCAAATTGTTTTTACATCTAGGGAAAGCGTAGTGTGTATACTGAAGCATGAATTGAAGAAAGATTATTGTTTAGAAATAGCGAAGAAAATTTGTAAGACTGATAAACATATTTAAAACAAATATTTTTAATTTAAAATTAAAATTCTTATTATAAGTCAAAATTAATATTTTGAAACAAACGGAGGAGCCTAAAAGTTTCCTATCCAGGTCTTTCAATTACTTTTAAATAAGATAATGTAAATTTTACTAAAATAATGTGTGAAGCAAAAAAAAATATAGAAATAGTTCTTTTGAATTATCATGTACAACTAAACATGATTTGGAATTACAAATTATTGGAACTGCTTCTAGATGACTTCTAGGTTCATAAAGAATGAATATTTGGGCACAGTAAGGGGAAATTAAGATTTTTATTTGCTTGGTTCAAGAGCCTGGGAACCCTCTTCTACCATTTTTTCTTTCTTCCTATGAAAAGTTGCGAAGATTTAAAGAATACTTCCTGCAGCTGACACCACCCTGCAGTCTTGTGGGATATCATGCTGAGAATAATATATATATATATATATATATATATATATATATATATATATATATATAAACATATATATATATATACTCTATTTCTATATATATATATATATATATATTTCTCTATATCTATTGTTGACGTTAAAATATAATCGTATTTGTCACTTCAATACAGGAGAGAGAGAGAGAGAGAGAGAGAGAGAGAGAGAGAGAGAGAGAGAGAGAGAGAAGCTTTGCAAAGAGCAAAAGAGAGGATGGAGATATACTGCAAGAGCTTGGAATGAAAATGAACAAGAAAAGACGGAGGTCATGAGAATGATGCGAGTCTCTCTGGTTTTAACTCAATGCCCTTGGTTCACTCCTCCGGGCGATGCCCCTCCTTTCATCTATCATCCCCATAATTACTTATATATATATATATATATATATATATATATATATATATATATATATATATATATATATATATATATATATATATATATATATATATATATATATATATATATATATATAAATAGTTTGTTTGCTTTCGTGTCTCTGATTAAGTCTTCAGAATTTTTTACTTTATGGCTAAAGCTATCGTGTCAATCTACAACTAAATTCAACTGTTCTCCTCAAATTCTTCTTACTTCAACTGACCATTTTAAATTCTTCGACTGCTTAAGCTTCAAATTAAAACATATTCTCACTTCTTTAACTTTCCCATAAATCATTCATTACGCTTGGTGATTTGAACGTTCACCACAGCCAATGGCTTTCCTTTAATTCTCAAGATACATCTGGTGAGCTTGCCTACCATTTCTCTTTCCAGAATGACCTCGAGCGGTTGGTGCGGTTCTATACTCCTTTTCTTATTCTGTTAAACTCCTTCCAATTTAGGTTACTCCGTTCGCCATCTTATCTCTGTATCCTGTTCTGCTTTTACAAGTCTTCCGCAGGTGCTTTCCCTCCTAAAGTGAGGAAATGCTTTTGCCGCTTCGGCGCTATTGCAAACTGGTCGGATTTTCGGTCGTACTTCTTTGATTTCCCATGGAATGACTTCTGCTTCCTTGGGAGTTGTTCCTCGGAATCTGCAGAACGCATAATCGAGGTGATTCTCTCTGGCATGGATGCCTACATTCAACACTTTTTCCTTTCAGTTAGACCTGAAATATGTTAATTAACTCTGCTTGTTCTCGTGCTATTCGCTAGAGGACGCTGCCTTCAGAAATTACCTTCGCCTTAAAACTTCAGAAACTTATTTAAAAATATAATAATCCTTCTAGCTTCCCTTCCTCACGCCTTTTCTGGCATTTTGCAAAGAGTGTCAATTCTAACTTTGCCCCACCCTCTTCTCCTCCTACAGTATCTTCCGACGGAACACTGCCGCTATGCCTTCTGCTAAAGTTGAACTCTTCACTTAAATCTTTGTTTCTAATTCCACTTTGGTCCATTTTGGAGCTATTCCTTCTTCTCCGCCTCCCTCCAACTCATTTATGACTAATATTGTAATTTCTTCCAAAGATGTTATTTCTTCTCTCTCTGAGCTTGACACTAAGACAGCGAACGGTTCTGATGGTATTCCTCCTGTGATTCTCAAGACTTATTCTCCCGACCCTGCTGCACCCTGCCTTAATAAACTAATTCCATCTATCTTACTACGTCAACTTCCCCTTCTTCCATTCAGCAGGTGCAGAAAAAAGGGGGAGACACCCGTCTCAACTCTCAAACTATTGTCTTACCCAATTAATTTCTGTCCTTTTAAAAGTTTTTGAATCTATCCTTAAGAGGAAGATTTGAAAACATCTCATTTCTTCTAATCTTTTCTCTGATCGCCAGTATGCCTTTGGTAAGAAGAGCTCTACTGGTGATCATCTTTCTCTTCTTTCTGATTCCTGGTCCTCAACCCTTCGACATTTCACTGGGGCGTTAGACACATCAAAGGCCTTCGATGGAGGTTGGCACAAGTCTTTGATTTCTAAATTTCTCTCTTTTGTTATCTATCCTTCTCTCTGATTTCATTTTTGGTGATTCTATAACAGCTCTTGTAGATGACCACTGTTCATCCTTTAAATCTATAAATATTGATGCTCCTTTTCAAGCAACTATAATATCTTCTTAGAAAAACCACAACTAAA
>JABUQX010112377.1:0-25000 GCA_015478945.1 Trachelipus rathkii
TCTCTCATTTGATACTCTACGGTCCCTACTTCTCCTTACTATACCCATACTACCATACACACAACACATCCTCTCTTCTTTTCTCTTATTTCTTCTTTATTTCCTCTTTACTTTCTATCTTCTTATTATTCTTTAATATCTGTCTTACTTTCTTCATCTTCCTTCTATTATCTTCTATCTGTCTTACTTTATTATTCTTCTTCTATTCCGTTCTTCTTATTCTTCTCTTCTTCCTCTTCATCTTCTCTCTTCTTCTTTCTTTATTACTTATTACTTCTTATTACTTCTTATTTTTCTCACTTTCATTTTATTTATTCTTACTTATGCTCTTATTATTATGACTTTTTTCTATTCTTATTATTACTTCTTCTTTCTATCTTCTTCATCTTTTCTTTACTCTTCTTACTTCTTTTCTGTCTATATTTTCTTAATTCTCTTCTTCTTTTCTTCTTATTCATTCTTCTTCTATCTATCTTAATTTTAATTCTTTACCTGGGTTATATTTCTTAGTTCGTCTTCCCCCTCTCTTGTGTTCTAGGCTACTCCTCTAGGCTATTTCTTGGGCCTGTCTATCCACGTCTCACGGTCTTCTTTCCAGTTACTTAATCCTCTCCTGCCTAAATGTTATTGTCTTTTCAGTTACTCCACTTCTTATGGTTCTGCTCTGCAGGCCGGCTGCGTACGTTGCTCATCCCCTGTTATCTGTATCTCCTGTACTTGTAATTCTTATCTCACGGGCCAACTGAGGCCCACCTCGTTTATGCCCTCCGTCGCCCTTTGCGATCGCCGTGCCCTTGATATCCTTTCCACTGATTTCTTGCATTTTGTCTCATGTTATCTTACTCAATTCTCATTCATCATTTGTTTATCATGGTTAACGTTATCCACGATTCACCCTTATCCTTATTCTGCTCCATCTTTCGCTTTGCTTTTGCATTCTTCATTACTTTTCTATGTTACTCTTTTTCATTATATTATAATTATTCTTCTTCTTTTATTTTTTTTCTTTTATATCTTTATTAGTATTCATTTTCTTTCTAATACTTAATATATTCTCTTTCTTTTCTTAGATTTATTTCTCTACTATTCTTTCTTTTTATTATTCATTCTTCTCCTTCATTTCTTCTCTTTATCTTATTCCTTCTTCATTACTTCTTTACTTTTATCTTTTATTTATTAGTTTATTTATTATTCTTAATTTCTTATTTCTTATCCTTATTATTTCTTTTCTTGCTTTATCTTTTCATTTCATCTTTTCTTTTTTTTACGTTTTCATCCATTTATTTTATATTTCTTTCCATTCTCTATTATATTCTTTCTTTTATTATTTCTCTTACTTCTTCTTCTTTATTTCTTTATTTCTTCTTTCTTTTTATCTATTTTCTGTTAATGGTCACTACCTTCATATTATTCTTCTCTACCTTCTTATTTAGTAAACTTACTATCCTCTTTTTCCACTTCTATGAGCCAAATACTCCATCTTTTAATACTTCTTCACTCTTTTAATTCTTATATCTATTTTTAAACTTTTTTTTTATGTGTCTTTTATTACTATTTACTTTATCACTTCTCGTGTTTCTGAATCTTTCTATTCTATTCGTAACAGGAATTTAATTCAAGTAAATATTTATTACTCTTCACTTTATTGCATATTCACATTTCGAAAACTTTAAATCTTTATAATTTATATAACACTCTCCTTGTACTACTATATATTACATTCATCTTTCTTTCTCTACATATAATTCATTCTTCGCTTAACGCATTCTTCTGTTACTCTCTATCTTCATCTGTAGTGTCATCAACAACTCTAATTTTTTTTTCTTTCTTTTATATTTTTAATTCGTGTACCAAGTTTACACTTCTCCTGGAGTCTTCGAACATCACTCCTCTCTTCATGACTCTCTTAATTTCTGCCATCAATTTGATTTGTTGCTTCATCTCTTTTTATGCTGTTCATTTTTATTTCATAGCATCGTGTATAGAACATTTTGACTTGTACTTTAATTCTTCTTTCATATATAATTAGATATAATAATATGTTTATATTTGTATTCATTTATCTTATTTAATTTATTACTTATTCGTGGTAACTATAATATTCCTAACTGCTTATGCGTCCTTGATTATATTATTCTGTGTCTAATATTACTTCTCAGAACTTGATCAAGTGAACTTGTAAATTAGATCAATTCTTATAATTCTTATTATTTTATTATTTTATTATTACTTATTTTCTTTTAATTATTATTCTTAAGAATGGCTATTAATAGTGAAGTTAGTAAGTATTAGTTATCTAATGTATCTATTTTATTATTGATTGTATTTTATTCATATCATTATTCTTATTTTAATTATGTATTATTATTTCTATGTTATTGTAATTTTATTTTATTATTATTTTATTTATTATTATTATTTTATTATTATTTATTAATTAATATTTGATTATTGTATAATATATTATTATTATTAATATTATTATTATTTAATTATTAGATTAATTAGTTAATTATTGTTATTAATATAATTATAATAAATCTTATTATTATTATTATTCTATTATTATTATTTTATTTATATAGTATATACTATTTATATTAAATATTATTAATTATATAATTATTATTAATTTTAATTTATGTTTTATCTATTTATCTTATTACATATTATTATTATTCTTTTTTAATGATTTCTATTAATTATTATAATTGTTTTATTTTTATTTTATTTATAGTATTACTTATTATTATAATCATTATTATCATTAGTTATTATTAGTATTATTTTTATTTTAAATAATTTATTATTATTATTCTTATTTTATTATTATTAATTATTATTATTATTTTTTAATTATTATTATATTTATTTAATTATTAATTATATATTATTATTATATTATTATTGGTTTATTATTATTATTAGTTATTAATTATTTTTTCGTTAAGCATGATATTATTTATCTGAAAGTGGATTGATGTAATTTTATATCAAGCTTAGAAACTTAATTCTATTATAATTTATATAATTAAATTTAATTTCTATATATTTATATTATTATTAATATTATTACTTATTATATATATTTTTATTAATTATCTCTTTCTTTTAATTAATTAATTGCTTATTTATATATTTTATTATATTTCTTATTATTGATTATTTATTTATTATATTATTTATTTAATACTTTTATTCATGATATTATATTATTTAATTTATATTCTATTTATATATCTTTATATCATATTATATTATATTATTACTTATATTATTAAAATTTTATATTTTATTAATTTTAATTTTTTATATAAATTAATTAAATATATTTATATAATTTTCTTTTAACCATAACCTCCTCCGGTTTTAATATTATTATTATATTAATATTATTATTATTAATTCTTATATTCTTATTTTATTATAAATTATATTAATAATTTATTCTGCAATTAATTTAAGTGCATCTGGTCGTTGTGTTCATTGTAGTTTGTTATACTTAACTAGATAAGGAACCTGAAAAGAATAAGAGTGGCATCGGATAACTTATACACATAGTATTTAACAATAAGATATTCATATTAAATAAGATCTGTATTATAATACTTCTCTCTATTTTCATTATATGTATTTGGAATGAAGAATTGAAATGAATGTTTTTGAACTATCTTTATATATAGAAATTGTCCGATTTCTTCTCTTCTTCTAATGATCATGAGAAGTAGCCTTAATTTTTTTAATGAAATAAATATATATATAAGAGTCAAGGCATACCTATTTAATGAAATTATTTTAACTTTTCTGATTAATGCATGCAAGAAAATACTTTATCGATACGTATTTATATTTTAATATATACGTATTAATTATTATAAATTAATTATTATTATTTATCTATGTTGAGTATATAATTTGCTTATATTTATTGTATTATCGTGATTCTATTTAGACTCACTATAATTATAATAATTTAATTAATATTTGATATTATATATTGACTAAATTATTATTTACATCTTTTTTCTTTGAAATATTTGTATAATTTATTTATATTTAGAAGTTATAATTTTTTAATTACTCGACACTTAGTATTATTAATTATTTTTCGTTACATTAGATTAAATTAGTATTAATTAGTATTTCATCAATACTTGTAGTATCTCATCTGTATTGAATTATGTATTGCCTAATGTGGCTGCGGCAACAATATTACTTATTTTCAGCTTTTCTGTATCTTCACTTATGCATGCTAGTTTATTACGGTGGTAGTTATATTCGTGTATCCACAAATATCATCTTGAAGCTCTAGTACTGCATCTATCATTAATATTCTTCCACTTCCTAATATACATAATAATTTGTTTATATTTATTAATTATCATTTATCTAGTATATAATTAATCGGATAAAATGGTTGTCATATTAATTTAATTATACATAGTTTATAGTCGATTATAATTAGTTGATTTAATTGATTTTATTTTTAATTTAATGATAGTTAATTTAATATATTATATTATGTGATATTATATTTGATGAATAATATTAGTATTATGATTATGAGGAATATTATTTGTTATAATATTATATTTTGTATTAAAAATGATGACAAAAATGTATGTAGGATGTCTTTTGTAGCCTCTTATTTTATTGATGGTTATAGAGTTTTTATTATATAATTAATCATTATTGTATTATGTATTATTGTCTGTCTTTTAAGATCTTTATTAATCTATATTATTATTATGTATGTTATTATTATTCTTTATATTTATATTATTATTGTATTATTCTTTAATATATTAGTTTTAATCTAATATATTTATTTTTTTTACTCTCCTTTGTGCTAATTATGCTTTTAATCACGTCTTTTCTAAGCTCCTCCGTCAGATATCGGTGTTAGAGTCTAGTACGTCATATACAAAGTCATGATGGGTATTCACTGGTTTAGCTAATCTGGTCGGTTATTATTTTGTGGGAGAGATTGAGCTTAATTTCTCATATCCTTTGGGCTATTATTAGTGCTTCTGTTTGTCTCTCGTGTTAATCGTTATTTATAATAGGTACATTCTAATATTTCATACTCCATATTCTAGATAGGGCTCTTGCTCCGTGAAGTTGTGTGGATTAGTTTTATATTTACTTGTAAATATAAAAATAAAATAATATATATAACTTATATTATTTTATTATATTAATTTAATTATAATGAATATATATATATATATATATATAATACTTTACATAATATATATATATATATACTATATTATATATATATATTATATATTATTTATATATATTATTATTAATTATTATATATTCTTATTAATATGATATATAATATATATATATATATATATATACTATATTATATATATATATTACCTATATGATATATCTTATATATATATATATATATATATATATATATAATTAATATTTATAATATAATATTATATAATAGTATAACTAATAATAAAATATATATAATATCAACATCTTTTACTATTTTAGTATATATATATTATTCTATATTTTGAGGTATTAAGTAAACTTTATTTAAGTATACGTCATATTCATTGGGACAGGTCACATGATGTCATTAAAGGTATTTATTATAATTATTATCATACTTAATAAGTTTCTAATATTATAATATAATATAACTTATATATAATATATACATATTTCTATTATTGATATTTTATTAGCAAGATTATAGCTATTATAACTTGTTTTATACATATACTATATATATATATTCTATATTATAAATTATATAATTATATTTAAATACTTATATTTATACTATATATATAATTTATATTAATATACAGAATAATATGGGATATAAAGGCCCTCTTCTGCGTTAGTATTAATATTAGCCTTATATTAACTGTACTCAGCTATGTAGTGTTGAAATATAGGTCGATATCGAATGGTGTGTAGCGAAAGATAAAAGATTGAAAGAATTGTAGAACGAAGAACTTTGAACTGTTTGTGGTGAGTGGAGGTGGTACGAAGCGTAGTAATCTTTTTGTTGACAAATAACGACATTTATGGGACATTTTGGAGAAAATTTAAAAAAAAAATCAGTCGAACTAATAAAAACTGATATAAACTATACATTTTCTAGAAATAGTAAATAGTGATAACTATTTAGAAGTATACTCAATAAATTTACAATATGATTTTATCTGACCTTTTTTGTAACTCCCTGTTCATCATCAACAATACAATAACTGTGATGAGTGTATGAATATACTGTGAGTATGTGATAAAGTGAATATATAAAATTTAGTATAACAACTAATATTATCATTGAGAGCTCAATTGTTTCAGAAATTATTGTTTTCATATATATGACTTCTCTCTGTAGTCTTGTCATATACTCCCATGTCTTATTGGTCTACAATTATCCTTCCAATCCTTCTATCCAAAACATTCGTTTTGGTACTCATTACAACATAATACTCATTGTAATCATTATTAATATATATAATTTATTATTATATTTAATTATTTATTATTATTATATGATTATTATTTTATTTATTAATATTTTTTAATAATTCTATATATTTATATTTAATTTATTTTGATTATATATTATTTATATATATAATGTTATTATTATATTTAATAATATAGTAAAAATATATCTTTATATATTATTATTAATAATCTTAAATTATTTATAATATTAATATATGTATAATTATATTATATATTCTTATCTATTATTATTAATTAATTATTATTAATTTATAATTAATATTTTAATTATTTTATAATATTTATATTTAAGTTATTATTTATATTTTAATATATATTTAAATATAATTATATAAGTCTTAATCATTAATATTTATTAATATTATATTATTTATTATATTATTCATTATTATTATATTATATTATGTATTATATTCTTTATTATTATTCTATATTATTTAATTATTTAATTATTTATTATAATTTTATTATTTATATATACGATTTACTTACTAATTATATAATTTATTAATATATTAATTATTTATTTTATATTTATATTTTTATTTTATATTATTATTATATTATTATTATTATTATTTTATTATATATTATTATTTGAGTTTTAATTTTCGTTTCATCTGTTTTTATGATTATTAAATTATTAGATTTTTTATTATTATTATTATTAATTTATTAATCATTTATATAATTATTTTATTATTTTTGATTTTATATATTATTTATCTATAATTTATTAATTTATAGTAAGAATTTTTATTAAATTTATTATTAACCATTAAATTTAATTAATTTATTTATATAATTATTTAGTTTATATTATTATTTATATATTATTTATATATTCTTTCCACATTTTATTAGTATTCTATATTATATAGTATAATAATAATATAATTATTTATCTTAAATTATAAAATTATATATTATTAATATTATTAAACATTAATAATATTTTCATATAATAATTTTATATTACTATAATATTATATTTTGTTATAAAATTATTTCTTATTATTATACTTAGTAAGGATACAATTCATCAGAATATTATTATTCTAAGTATTATAACTAAATAATATATTTGAGTGTTAGATATAAACTATTTAGAGTATATTTGATCTATTGAGACTTGATGATATAGTATAGGTTCTTGATACATTTCACTAGTTATTAAATATATTTAACAATTATAAAATAATTTATTTATTTAATAATACATTTATAAATTATAATTAATATTAGAAAGAAATAATAGAATTTGGTAGGAAGAGTTTGATTACTCAATAATTAATAATTTATATTAATAGAGTTTGTTTTTCTTTGTAGATGTTTTCTACTAGGCAGATTAAGTGAACTCGCCCACTCCAGGGAGCCGCCGCTTCAGATTACGTAGGTAGGGATGTGATCTACAATTAAACGTTCGAAGCTTATAATGAGAACAAGCCTATTGGTGAGAATATGTTTCACATTCTATCCATCAGCTCTGAATCCATATTTGCGATAGCTGGGCACTTTTATTACTCGGTTATGTATATGTAGGATATGCTCACTAACAACTTGGGAATCAGCGTCTTATAAATAATATTATATTTAAATATGCTTAAATAAAGAAATAATTTGATTATTTTATTATATTTATTATAACTTATAATTATCTCTTGATATATATCATAAATCATATAAAAATATATATAATAATATGTAATTTACTAGTTATATCAATTATAATTAATTGTAATTATTCCAATTTCCATCATTTGATGATCTTCTATATATTTCCTCTTTGCTTCTTACTTAGAAGGTCTGCGTTCAGTTTATAATCTATCATTACAGATTAATTTAATTTATATATTAATCTAATTATATTCATCACTATATTTTCTTACTATTTATGTACTATATTATATTATATATAATTTCTAACTATCTATTATAAATTAACTTTAATTCACTGTATTATATTCATCTTATAACTGTTATGCTACTCTATTTTAATCAGTTTATTTATTTATTAGTATTAGTGTGTACTAAGTATACCTAACATATTTGACTTAGTAGGCTAGTCCTACCTTTCCTTATCAGGATTTTTGGTATAAATCACTCAGCATATACACAATCACACGCTTTGTGACTTAACGTGATATGTAATCGTATCTATATGTCTGATTAGAGATTTTGTAATCTCGAGAATTCACTAAGCTTTTATAATCGTAGTAGTATGTTCACTATTTGTAGTTGATCTAATCTAGTATATCTGTGTTCTCGAGGATTTAGTACTTATATCTTTTTCTTAATTGTATATTTAATATATTATATATAACAATTTATTATTATTCATATTATCATTAAATAATAAATTTGCTATTATTATTTGTCATTGATTATTTCATTTAATTATATTATGATTTTTTATTTGCATAATAGTTATACACGTAATCAATTAATCTTTTTGATTTATCTATCACATGATTTATATTAATTTGATTACGTTTATGAGATTTATATGTAATTTTTGGTTATTAATTTTAATTATTTCGTATATAATATTTACAATGGGAATGATATGGAATTATTATGCTACAAGACCACTGAAATTCAGGTATGTTCAATTATTATATTTTCAATATAATGTAGTTTTATGTCTGATCTGCGATAGTCGAGCATCTTCTATAATTTTCATACAGTTCTTTCATTTTCGTATCTATTTCCAATATATTATATAATAGTAGTAGATATGTATTTTATCGTCTTATTTTTATGATTTCTATCTTTTTCACTTATGAATGTTTTCCCTGCTCTTTTTCTTTCTGTTTCCTATCAGTAGAATGGTATAATGAACCATCAGAGATCATTGATATCTCCTTAAGTATCAATATGCAACAACCATATCGATCTATGCTAATTAGTAGTTATGTTATCGAATTATTATAGAAGGTTCTTATTAATTTATACTATTTTAAATTGCTTGTAAAGATTTAAAAATTTTTTTAATTGTTACTAACTGAATTATCTTAAATTAATCTTCAATATACTGATTATTTTTTATTATTATTATAATTTTTTTATTTATATATAATATATAATATATTATCTTAATATAAATTATTTTATTATTTTTTATTAGTTGTCTAATTTATCATAAATATTATCGTATAGTGTTGATATTATAATTAAGTTATTATATGATTATTATTTTATAATTATATTATTATTATATAATTATATTTTTATTATTAGTTAATATTATAAGTATTTAATTTTTATTAAGATTTGTTTTCATTAATTGCTCATGTATAATTATATATTTATCTTTTACATGATAATAATTATATGCCATTAACTAAAGATTTTAGATATTTTATGACTTAGTCATATGATATTGTACATTGCAAAGTAAGTATATCATCAAGTACGTATAAGTCTAGTATATATTATTTGTGCCTATTTATATTATTTTTAATATTATTGACTTAAGTTTTCTATATAAATGATGTTCATTATACATATATTTTTTACTAATAGCATTTACCTTCAGCTACTATCTATTAGACTATATATTCAATTAATAGATGTCTAATGCATATTAGGTATTGGTCTTATATATTGGTGGGGATGTTTAAATATCATGATCAGATGGTATTAACTATAATAATTTCATTTAAAGATTTGACTAAAGCTTTAATCTGCGTAGCTGAAATGAATATTTCATTGATGATATATATTTATAAATATATATTCGTTTTAATTTAAGGATAATTAATATATATTTACGATATTATCATGTAATTACGTATAACGGAAATTTATTATTATATAATTATTGTCGATAATCTTCGATGTTGATATTAGAATATATTGAAGCTTTCGATTCTCTCATTTCTATGTAATATATATATATTAATATAAATTTATATATAATAAGCTTATATATTATATATATATATATATTATTAATTATTATTATTATTATTCATTATTAATCTTATTATATAATTTAATTATTATATTAATTATTATTATATTATTATTATATTATTATTATTTTATTTATATTATATAATAATATATTATACATTATATTTCATTATTATTACTTATCAATAAAATATGGAGATTTTGTTTTTGAAATTAATTAATAATCAAACTCAGTACTTTATTATTTTTTAATTTATAATATTATTTAATTATATAATTATTTATTTATCATTTATTTTATTATTTATTATTATATTATCTAATATAATTATTGTTATTATTATTAATTATTATTATTTATTATTATTTATATATTAATTATTATTATTATTATTTCTAATTATTTATTCATTTTATAATATTATTATTAATTATATAATTATTCATTATTTATTTAGCGATTATTTAATTATTAATTTTATAATTATTATTATTATTTATTATATTATATAATATAATTTAATATAGTATATTTATTATATTAATTAATGAATTATATTATAATTATAATTATTCAGTATTTTAACTAAATACTGATTTAAATTAATTATATATTTAATTAATGTATTATAAATATATATTTCACGTAGTTTATCTAATTAATGCTTAGTTACATTGCATTTAATTAATTATTATTATTATTACTTAATTATTATTATTATTTATAATATTATTATTTATTATATATTGTGTATTATTATTTAATTAGTATTATTAATTTTTATATGAAATTTCTATTATTATTTATTATATTATAATTATTCATTATTCATTTATTAATTATATTATTATAGTATTAATATAATATAATTTTTTATATTAATATTAATGTAATTATTATTATTATTTTATTTTTATATTATATATATTATTATTATCTATTTATTATTTCATAATGTATTAATTTAATTTATTATATTGATTATTATATATTAAATTTATATTATTATATATAGTATTAAAATGAAAAATCTTAAAAATTATATTTAATATATTTTTATTAATTTTTAAATTATTATTTTGTAATTTATTAATTGATTTAATTTTATATTTTTATTTATCTTTAATTATTATTAATAATAATATTATTATGATCATAATTATATATTATTAATTTATTATTTATGTATATTATATATTTATTATTATTTATTATTTATATTTTATTCTTGATTAAATACTTTTTAAATATTTATTTCATTCATTATGTTGCTATTACATAATTTATAATTTAACTAGTACATATTAATATACTATTATTATTAATTGATATTTATAATTCTTATATTAATTGTTTTATATTATATTATTATTTTATTATAATTCTTTATATAATTAGTATTATTGTATATTATATGATTATGTATTATTATTAGTTTAATTTAATTAAATTATAATTATATTATATATATTAATTAATTATTATTATTTATTATTACTTATTTTTTTTGATTATTATTTTATATTATACATTTTAATACCTATATTTTATATTATTATTAATTTATTATTATTCTTGATTAGACGTAGTATCTATTTTTCTTTTTTAAAATACTACATCTTTACTATATCGAATGTTTTAAAATGATGACCTATTATTATCATTTCTATAGTGTATCTTATTTATATATAAATATATTATAATTATTATTGATCTATTATTAATACGATTTTAGTATTCATAATTATTATTATATTTATTTTTTATAATATATTATATTATATATTTATTATTTTATCTTAATTGTATATGTATTTTATTTATTATTAATTATGATTCTTAATTTCTATCTGTTATTTATTTAATTTATCAAATTATTTTAATTATTTGTAATTAATTATTTTATTGGATATAATATTTGTTCTCATTATTTTTAAATAGCGAAGATGAAAGTTTTTATTCAGTTAATTAAATTTTTTTCTTACACGTATATACATGTATTTATCATTATATTTATTATACATAAATTCTTATTATATAGTATAATTTATTATTTTAATTATTATTATTATTATTATTCTTTATTAATTTATAATAATCTATTATTATTATTAATATTATTTAATTATTTTTAATATATTATTTATTTATAAATTCATTCAATCTATTGGATTTATCGTCCATTGATTATTTGAAGTTATTATTAATAATGAAAGTATATTTATAATATTATTTATTATTAGTTATTTACTTATTATATGAAAACTGCTGTTCTTTATAAACCTAAGAATTAATAGGAGTTTTTTTATCATGTGATGATTAATAATAATTTTAAAATTTATTATAAGATGCTTCGAATTTTTATTATTATATTAGTTTAGTTTTTTATATTATTATAAATATTATGTATATAGTATATATATATATTATGTATATGTTAGTTTTGTAAAATTATTATTTTATTTTCATGAATTTATATTATTATTATTTAATTTATTATTTTGTTTTTATTATGCGTTATTTTTTTAATTATGTTATATTATTTTATTTTTAGATATTTATTTATTAGATTGTTAATTATTATAATCATTATTATAATTACTGTATTCTTTATTTTTATATTATTATTATTATTTATTATTAATTAATAATATTTCATTATTTATATACTATTAATATTATTTATTCATATTATTATTTTTTTTCAATTATATATTATTACTATTAATTCTTATTATTATTTTTATTATATTATTATTATTATTAATTATTGATTTATAATTATTATTTATATATTATTATTATTATTATTATTAATTATGAATTATTATTATTTTATATTATTATTTATTAGTGATTATTAATTCTATTTATTAAGGTATTTATATATTAATCTATTGTTTTAATTATATTGTTTTATTATTATTTTATTATTATTTTATTTATTATTATTATTTTATTTATATTATATTATTATTATATTTTATATTATTATTATTATTTTATTATTATTTTTTACATATATATTATTATATATTTATTATATATTATTTAATTATTACTATTATTTTAATAATATTAATTATTATTATTTTATTATTATTATTATTATATTTATTATTTATTTCATGTTTTCATGGAATTCTATGATTCTATTATTACTATATTATTTATTTATATATTATTAGTTTATTATTATTATTATTATGTATTTATTAATTTTATTATATTTTAATTTATTTATTATGTAGTATTATTATATTTTTAAATTATTATAACTTATTATTAATTATTATGATTGTTATTATTTATATTATATATTATATTATATTATTATTACTTATGTATTATTATTATTTTATTATTATTATTATTATTTATAATTAATTATTCTATTTATTAATTATTATGATTATTATTATGTTTTATTATTATATTTACTAATTGTTATTATTATATATTATTTATTAGATTAATATATTATTCATTAATATATTCATTATTTATTATTATAATTTATATTATTATGTATTATTATTATTTATATTATTATTATTTATTATTATTATTCATTATTATTATTTATTATTTTTATTATTAGTATTCTGTTATTAATATTATATTTACTTATTATTACTGTTATTACTTTATTATTATTATTATGTATTGATTTAATTATTATTATATTATTTTATATTTAATTATCTTTATATTCATATATTATATATTTTAAATTTTATTTCTTTAAATTAATATTATATTATATATTAAATAAAATTATTTTATTATTATTATTTTAATTTAAATCAATTAGTTATTATATTATTATATTATTATTTTATTTGATTAATGTTATTATTAATAATTTCTTCTATTATTATTATTGTTTATTTGATTATTATTAATTTATTAATATTGATTATTTGATTAATATTTTCATTCATTATTATTATATATGATATTTATTATTTATATTATTATTATTATTTTTTATTATTATATATTTAATTATTATTATTTATATTATTATTATTTTATTATTATTCATTATTATTATTGTTATTATTATTTGATTATTATTATTATTTTTATTTATTATTATATTATTAATTATCTATCTATTTATTATTATTATTTATTATTTTAATTATTATTATTATTCTTTATTAATATTAATTATTATTAATATCTAAATATTTGTCAGTATATATTATTTTATTATTATGTTTGGTTATGTATTATTATTTATTATTATATTATTATCTATTATTTTATTATATATTATTATTATTATTATTATTTATTATTTTTTATTGATATTATTATATTATTATTATTTATTATTATATTATTATTATTAATTATGATTATTATATCTATATTTATTATAATCTATATTATTATGTTACATATTTTTATTATTATTATTATTTTAGTATTTTTAATGTTATATTATTATCTATTATTTATTAATTATTGCAATTATAAATGTTTTATTATTATTTATTAATTATTTATTATATTTCTAGTATTTGATATTTATGTATCTATTTAATTATTTTATTCATTTAATAAAGTTTATTATTAATTTCTATCGTATGTAATTTTAATTATTGTTATTTAACTTTATTATCAATTATTATAATTCATAATTATTATTATTATATTATTGTTTTCTATTATTATATTATTATTTATTATTAATTATTATTATTATTATTATTATATTATTATTCATATTATTATTATTATGTTAATTATTATTTTTATTTTTTAATATTATATTAATTATTTTGTAATTATAAATGTTTTACTTATTATTATTAGTATTATTATTTTCTATTATTAATTTAAATTATTATTTAATGTATTATTATGTATTTATACTATTATTATTATTATTATTACTATTATTATTTTAATTATTATTATATTATTTTCTAATATTATTCTAATTATTTTATTATTATTTATTTTATTATTTATTTTTATTATATATTTTATTATTATTATTATTATTATTATTATTATTGATTATTTTTTTTATTATTTATTATTTTTTTAATTATTATATCATTATTATATTATTATTATTATGATTAATTAATTTTATTATTTTTATTATTATTATTATTATAATTATTTTTTATTTATATTATTAGTTATTATTATTATTATTATTATTATTATTTATTATTATTATTATTAATTATTATTGATTTTATTTTATTTCTTATTATTGTTATTATTATTATATATTCATTTTTATGTATTATTTATTAATATTATAAATTCTTATTTAATTATTATTATTGTATTAATATTATTTAATTATTATTATTAAATTATTATTATTATATTATTTTTTATTATTATTATTTATTATTATTAGTTATTTTATTATTATTATTATTATTTAAATTATATTATTGGTTTATTATTTATTATTTTACTTATTATTATTATTATTATTATTTTATTATTATTTTATTTAATATTTTATTATTTAATTCTTATTATTTATTATTTTTTATATACTATTATTATCTTATCATTATATTATATTTATATTATTATTTATTATTATTAATTATTTCTTATTATTTTTATTTATTATTATTATTCTTTAATTATTATTTATATATTATTCATTATTTATTATATATAATATTATTATTATTATATTTATTTATTTATATATTATATTATATATATTTTTATTATTATTAATATATTATTATTATTATTTTTATATATTAATATTATGTATGATAATTATTTATTATTATAATTATTATTTTTTATTATTTTATTATTATTATTACTGTTTATATATTAATTTACACATTATTAATTTTATTTAATAATTTAATTAGTATTTAATTAAATTATTATTTTTATTATTATTATTATTTATTATTTAGTTTTTTTATTATTACTATTTTATATTGATATTAAAGTATTTTTATATTTAATTATTGATTATGTATTTATTATTATTATTTATTATTATTTTATTAATTTTATTATTAAATATGTTATTGATTATGTTATTATTATTTAATTATTGTTTATTATTATTATTATATTTTACTAATATTATTATTACTATTATTATTAATTATTATTTTATTTTGATTAGTATTATTCTTGTTTATTGTAAACAATTGGCTTCAGTTGATAGATAACTTCGAATTTCATATTTGTTAAATATTCGGGTATTCCCGAATGTTTTTTGTTACTTTTTCCTTCGGAAATGACGAATAAACCCTAAAATACCTTTAAAATGGTCTTTACAGCGACGCGATTTTTTTAGTCATTATTAAAAAAAATTAGTTGATTTCAATTTTTCGTCTGATTTTATTATATATTAGTGATCGTAATATAAACTTACCGATACACATGGCGGGTACTTGACATTAATGTTATATGGTATAGCGCTCTCAAATAATTTTTTAAAATTCAAGGTTTAATAAAAATCGTTCTACTCTACAGATTGATGTCAAATTTTGGGCAGGGCATAGATTTGGTGTCATATAAATTTAATTGTAATTTAACACTTAGTATTAAAGCGTTTTTGGATAAAGTAATATTCGAAAAGAATAACCTCGTTGTATTATATATTAAAAATTAAATATTAAAAAAGTTTTAAAATTCAAAATATTTTCTTTATCAATTTTATATTCAAAAAAGATAGAAAATTTAACTCATCATGTAAATCCTGTTTTTTATGTGTTTGATAACGATTTACTATAAGATTATTATTGAATTTAGAATATTTTTCTCCCCTTGCTCCTATGAATAACGATTAAAACATTTTATTTAATTTTGATTGTTAGAAAGTTTAACGGTGTTCTGGCAAACATATATGGTTCATTTTTTTTATTTTGATGGTTAATATATAATAATTGGTTTAGTTTTTACGCACCAAATAAATCAAGCTTGGTAAGAATTATTTTTTTATTTTTTTGGCCAAACTTATTGAAATTTTAATTTAACAAGTGTACTTTTTATTCTATAAAGTTTATATGTATTAATAAAATTTCCAGCATTACACTTTAAATTTTTTATTCTAGATAATAGGACAGAAAGTTGTGGAATTTGAAGAAAGGGGTTGTTTCCAAAACAATACACATTTTATATGCCAGCTTTCTCTACTTAATATGTTTTGATAGATTTAAATCAATTTTTCTTCAAATGGGCGTTGAATTTTGTCTATTTTTGTAAAACGGAAGTCGCGTTTTGGATAAAAATTTTAGGGAGCGTTGCGACGGGCCGCTTGGATTGAAGTTTAATTTAGGACATGTTTTCGGTCAGATGATTCTATAATACAGTTTTCATTAAATAAATCCGTAAGCATTTAAATTTATTTCATATGTAAATACATTTATATATAATAAACTTAATGATATATTTCATTTCTCTTATTTCTGCCCTTTCTTGAATTTTTTTTCTTAATTTTGAAACCAATTTTATGGCTTTTTTGAAATAAAAAAATTTGAGGGGTTGTCTGCGAGGGTCAGCCCCATTTTGGTTATAAGCGTCAATTTTCCGGAGAGATGTTTTTGCGTGCAAGTTGACTCTATATAAATCGTTTCCAATAAAATTCGTAAGGCTAGCTTCGACCCTTTAATATTATATTATATTATATAATATATATATATATATATATATAATATATATATATATATATATATATATTAATAATATATTAATATTATAATTAATTATATATATATATATTAATATATATATATATTATATATATATAATATATATTACTATAATATAGTCAGATGAGAGAAAGGAGGCGAGAGAGGTTTCATTAAATCGGTACATCTCAGCTATTCAAACTTTTATAATATATTATATAATATATATATATATATATATATATATTAATAATATATATATTTAATATATATTATCATATACTTTATAGTAATATATATATAATGTATATATTTATATATATATATTATATTATCTTATATATATACAATACGTATTATATATATACTATATATATATATACTATTGCTACCTATATTACTAATATTAACTTACATATACATTTAGTTTACTAGTTTACATAATTATATTCTTCTATATATATCACTCTTATATATTTTCTCTATTATCTTTACTCTATTCTTATTATCTATTATTATATTATCTCTCTCCTCTATTCTATTTTTCATTCTTCATATATTCTTTCTCATGGTCTTTCTTATATCACTTCTCTACTCATGCGCGCGCGCACGCGCGCGCGAAGCGCGTCAGAGCGAGACGACGCGCGAGCGCGCAGAGCGGACAGCGAGCGAGCGGGTTATCGTACTTCACCACTCGGTCCGTGCGCCTTCCCCTTTCTCATCTACTTTCATTTACTTTTATTCTCATACTCTATATCTCTCTCTACTCTCCTCTTATTCATTTTATAATCATCGTTTATTATATCTTCATTATTCTGCGGCACGCGCAGCGCGCGCGCGCGCTGAGAGCGCGATAGACGCGCGGTAAGGCCTTCACCGCTTGTCCTTTGCGCGCAGCTAGCGCGTCAGAGTCGACGCGCTGACGAACGCGAGAAGAGCTAGCGCGGCGCGCGCGCTGCGATCCGCTTGCATGAAGAAAGCGCTGCGCAACGAGCGAGCGCCTGTTTTTGAACCCTCATCTCACCGGATCTCCACGACCCCCTCGCTCTTTCTCCCCCAACGGTTCACATTTGTCCTTATTTTTTCACTTACTCTGAGAGCCTCCTGCATGCACTTTCGGTCTCACTCGGCGCTTTGCCTCTTTCTCAGTCTCCCTGTGCTATATACCCTTTTACGCTACGTTCTTTCATAACCTCTTGACTCCCACTACTTTTTTTTTTTATTCCTTAGTTATTTTGTATATTTACGTTTTCGATCATCCTTATACTGAATAATCTCCAATGTTTCTATCTTCTTTTATCTCTGAGTCGCTTAGTTTCTAGTTCTTCTGTCACGTTCCTACTACTGCTGCCATTAATTTATACTTAGCACTAAACTATCTTCTACAAATGTGACACTGTTATCTATTCTATATTATCTATGCTAAAAATAGATTACACCTTCAGCCCTATAATTCTCTCTCTTTATCTCCTCTATCTATCTATCATCTCTTAATCTAGCGCGACGTGAGCGGGCATGGCGTGTAAGGGGTTTGGAAAGCGCGGGGCGCGCTGCGCAGCGCGTCAGCGAGCGAGCGAGGACGCGACCTCCTCTGCTGTCCCTTTCTGCGCCATGCAGGGCGAAGCGAGCGCAGCGCGGAGATGCAGCTGCGCGGAGACGAGCGCGGCCGCAGCTTGCACCCCGCGTACCAGTGCGCGGCGATCCGAACGAGCACCGGATAGTCGGCGGATGAGAGCATTTTTCTGAGTTTTCGAGTATTTCTAATATGTATTACTCTTTCTATTCTCAGGCCTATATATACCTACGACCACACACTATATCCTATTTTATTATTCATTTTTCTCCCACCCCGGTCTTCTATGTATAGTATATATACCTTCATTTTCTTACCGAGCTTATGCTGAATTTCACTGCTAGTCCTCGCGCTTGCAACTCTTCTATATCCGCTCTATCAGTCATGTTACTCCCTTATTTCCCACCGTTCATTTCTTCATCATCCTACCTAATTTTTTTTTCACGTTTCTCGCTGCCTCCTTCCTGCCTCCCACTGTTCTTTCTTTATCCTTGTCTGCTGTTCTGTTTTCTGGTCACTGCGTCATCTTCTCGGGCGCTGGGCCTCTTCTATCTATATCCTACTATATCTCATCTCCTCTCTTTCATCTTCTATTCCTTTATTTCTTCTCTTATTCTCTCTATTACTATTACTTTCATCTCTATTACGAGCGCGCGCGATCTGAGCGATAGCAGCGCAGAGCGCGCGTAAGACGACGCTCAGACGTCGCAGAAGCGACGCGCGCGAGACCGCGCGCGCCCTCCCTGTCCACTCTGTGCGCGCAGCGCGCGCTGCGAACGCGCCGCGCGACGCGCGCGCGCGAGCGCGCGAGCGCGCAGAGCGCGCGCGCCGCGGCGATGCTCGACGCGCTCGAGCGACGTAACGACGTCCCACTTCTAGTGCGACGAGCGCGACGTGCGCGAGCGACGCGGCACGCGCGCGCGCGGACGAGCGCAGAGCGCGCGCGCGACGGGACTTTATTTTTTTTTCTGTCCCCCATTTTAAACCCTTATACCTGTTATACCTCATAAATTCTTTTTGGCTTCGCGCCTGGGCGGACGTTTTCTTGCTCTTTTTTTCCGCCCTCTTTCCCTGTCCTTCTCCACCTTTCCCCACTTCCGTCACTTTTTTCTTTGGCCACCCGTTCTTCAATCTAGTCCCATGTCCCACTTCACCCTCTGCTTCGCCCTCTCTCTTGTTTATCCCCTTACTTTTCATCCCTATTCCTTATACGTTCATCACATTGCGCACCTCCTCTTGTCCCTCTTCTCCTCACCTCATTCCCTTAACCTCCTTTGTTCTCGCATACCGCTTCCCTTATCATTTCCAGCCTTGTATATGCCTTCATTCCCTTGGTTTTGATTCTTTGCACATACTGCACGCTCCCTCAACAGCGGCGCCCCTATTCCGATGCTGTTGAATGCTGACTTAAGCCCGCCTTACCTCCGTGCTGATAGTCCCCACCCCCACCCCCCACGTGGTCTTTAACTTCGCTTGGTCCTTCATTCCGTGTCAGTGCATTTCGCTGTCTTTTTCCGTTCTATCACCTCAACCGCCTCGTTGCTATACCCTCCATCCCTGCCTCGGGTTGACCCACTTTAACCTCAGGGCCTCACTTTTTTCACTCTAGATCTCCTCTGACCCGGTTTTCTGCAAGTCTCTGTCGTCTAGTATTCACGTGCTTGCCACCTCTACTTTTACGACTGTACTACTTCTTTTTTTTTTCTTTATCCGGTGGGCCCTCTGAGCCATTATGGAGGCCCCAGCCGCCTGCTGTCCCCTTCCGGAGTGGACCCCGCGCGTCGTAGCCTGTCCCTCAATTTGTGAGCGGCCCTGCATAATTTTATCATCCCTGAGGCTTTTTTCCCCATTTATTCTCTGGGCCGCGGCTCTCTATCTGTTCTGCGTACCTGTCTCCATCTGCCACCCGCAACTGCGGGCGTCAGAAGTCCGGGTCTCTCTACGACCCTCCTCTCCATCACAGTTCTCTTGCCTCTCTCCCTTTCTCTATCTCACCTTTTTTCTTCTTTTTTGCTTTTTTTATTTTTTTCCTTTTTTCCGTTTGCAGTCTCCTTTTTTCATCTTATTATTATGACGTCCTCCGCCCTTTCCTTGCTCACCAGGTTCTCCTCCGCACTTTAGCGTTTTTCAGCTGTCGCCTCACCCCGCCCCCCGACGCGCTTCGCCTCTCGATCTGACCCTGGGGAGGGGCGTCCTTTGGCCAGCCGTTTATTGTTTGCCGTTTGCTGGCATAAGGACTTCTGCCCCCGGGGCCCCTCTCTGTGGCCACTCTCTCCACCCCGTCTTGCTGTTGCGTTCTTCACGCCACCTCCTGTCGTTTTGTTGCTCCTGTTTGCGTCTACAACGGCCCTTCCCGGCAGTTACTGCTGGCCCCCTCCTCACGGGTTGCGATTTTTGCCCCTCTACCATTGTGGTCTCTTATTCCGGCCGATTTCCCGGTGCTATTCTCCTCCGTCCCCCACCTAATGATTACTCACCTCCCTTCCTTCGCCTCGAGGCCGCACCCGTTTTGCCTGTTCCAATGCTACACATTCTTGACGCTGTCCCCCCATAGTTCCTGCTCTCTAGTGGATTTCTTACCACTCTCTATTATCTATTCCTTTCATCCTTTTTTCCAATCTTTTTTGTGGTATTCTCTTCGTTGTCATGCTCTTCATTCTGCTCCCCGTTTTTTTTTTCCCTTTTCCTTTTCTAGTCTCCTTCGCCGTTTTTGCCCTTCTTTCTTTTTCTTTTCCTTCCTTCGCCCCCTCCGTCCCCTGAATCCATACTGCGCTTCATTCAGCTTCTCTTCGACTCCCCACTCACCTCCATTTCTCCATCATTCTCTTATACTTTCCTGCTCTCTTCCCCTCCACCTATGTTTTTCCTCGCCCCCGCGATCTTGCTTTCTCCTCCTTTTTTTATTCCTCTAGTTAAATCTACCTCGCTCCGGGCTGCTCCCCATGCCTTGAGCTGCTATTAACTTCTTTATTCTCTCGTCTCTTTCTTCTTTCTCTTCTTATCTTAATCTTCTCTTTCTCTCTGCTCTCTTATCTCTTCTCTTCTTTCTTTCTACCTCTTTGTTTCCGTGTTAACTGCTTATGCCCTTCGTCTTTGCCCGCCCTTTGCCTGGCTTTCTTCTACTTCTTCTATTCTTGTCTATTTCTTCTCTCTCTACTCTCTATCTCTCATATTCTTTTTTCTCTTCTTTTTCATTTCTTATATCTCTCTCTAACTTCATTTACTTCTATCTCTTATTCCTTATCTTATATCTCTCTTATCTTCTATCTCTCTTATTCTTTCTCTATTTTATCTCTAATATATATTCTTACATATTCTCTATCTATCTCTTCTTATCTTAATTCTTGATCTCTCCTTTCACTGCTCGCCTCAGCTTGTCTTTTTTTGTATGTATGGTGGTGCTTTGAAGCCTCTAGGAGGTTGCTTTACGAGTTCCTTGGGTCCCTCTTATCCCACTGTTAAACTGAGACTTTCTTCAACCCCTCTCTTTTTCGCTACCTCCACGTGCCGCCCTTCCCTTCTTCCCGTTCATCCTTCCCCTTTCTGGTTCCCGCATCCCCCCACGCCCTTTCGTTTCTTTCGTGCCTCCCCCCCCAACCCATCTCTGCTGCCAACACCGCCCTTTCCCCTCTTCTTCTCCTGCTCTAACGATGAGCGCCTCGAGTCGCAACCAGTAAAGAAAAGTTAATCTTAAGCGAATCCCTTTCCTCTGCTTCCCCTTCCCTCCTCTCTTTCCCCGCCTGGTCTCCCCCTATTCTCTTCCGGTCTCCCCCTCCCGTCCCCTCTAATGCTCCACGCCAATTCGTTTGCCCCTTGTCTCCTAATTTCGGGGAGCGCCCTCAGAGTTCACTGTTTGCTCTGCCTTTTTTCTGTAAAACGGCTGAAATTTGTCGTCCTTTTTTCTTTGTTGTCTGCGCTGTATCTCCGCGACATTTCCTCTAAGCTTTTTTTTAAGACTTCCTATGATATAAGACTATAATTATAGATAAATTATTGACGTAACTTTAAAAGTTAAGTAATTAATGTAAATATAAAGATAACAAAAAAAAATTTGGAATGAAAGAACGTATGAACTTCTAATATCTAAGAATGTGAAAATATAATTATAAAAATATATTTCAAAGATATACAAATAAATAAAAGATATAATTATTTGAAATTGAAAACTTTAATAAATAAATTGGACAGAAAGTTTGAATAAATATCTTTTAATAGGGATTTTGAGGATTGTAAGTTGTGATACGGGACATTTGGAATTTGAGGGAAGAAAATTAAATCAACTAAGTGGAGTGTATTTAATATATGTAACAAGGAGGGCCTTCTATTTAGAAACTGTAACGTTCAACACATGGAAGAAGTTTCATTGTTGTCAGGATTTACATTCCTCACCCAGCACCAACATCTATAAAGGAGGGTGAAGAGGCAAGCTCCTTTCGCACCCCGTAGAAAAGAAACAAATTATAATTACTGCAATATTTCTTTAACAAATTATTTAACAAAGACACTTGCTGGGAAACAAATTCCTAACATCCCGGAATAGATTGCGAACATGGATAATATTTATTTCGGGGTGGTTTACGTCTGTGCCCTACCTCTTCAAGACTTATACATACCTGTTTTACCAAGTAGGTATAAAGAAAGGTTGATATTCACTCTATGTTGTACGTGTGCTAAAGAAGGATGCGAATGTATGTGCACTCACACCGATAGACAGCGTGAGATTACAGGTGTTTATACCGGAACTAAAAGTGGCTATAAACAAAGGCTACAAGATCGTAAAGATCAATGAAATTTGGACTTTCAAACCTATGATTGGACTCTTCGCAGATTACGTAAGGCTTTCCTAAAATGTAAAACCTTATCTTCTGGGTACCCAGAAGGCATCAACGACATCGCAAACCCAGAACTTGATATTTTCATTGACGCATTCGATAGAATAGAAGATGTTAAACTGGATAAGACCAAGATCCAAAACAATCCTGACCTCCGTTTCATCGCCAAGCTGTGTCTTAGTTCTCTTTAGGTGATAATGACTGAACGCTCTCCACATGTATATGATATTATATGTCACACTGACAGCCAAGTCTTGGCGCTGTCTAAACAAGCCGACTTAGAAATCTCTGATGTCGTGGTTGCGGTATAGAACATATAGTTTCTGTACGTTGCACGGCCAACACATACAATGCATCGACTCCCAAGAATCTAGCCAACGCTGCGTTCACTACAACCCACACTAGAGTAAACTATACAGACTACTAGATTCTGTCGGGAAAAGGGTATTGTACTGTGATTCTAATAGCTGTATTTTTGTGGCTAAAGACGGTAAACAGGTTT
>JABUQX010112378.1:0-20167 GCA_015478945.1 Trachelipus rathkii
CACACAACCTATTCCTGTATGCTTATGTATGCGGGTGTGTACGAAGGCATATATATTATATATATATATATATATATATTTATATAATAATATATATATATACTATATATATATACTGTATTACATATATATATATATGATATAATATATAGTATATATATATATATATATATATATATATATATATATATATATATATATATATATATATTATATATAATATATCTATTACCTAGTCTCTTTACACATATGAATACAAAAATAAAAAGGGGGGGCGGGGGTTTGTTTTTTTTTTTTATTCCGGTGGGTCTGGTTGTAAGACCGGGAAACAAAAATAAAATTCCTAACGCTGTCTATAAGATGTTTCCCCTCCCTTTATGATAGCACAAACAGACAAAATCGAACCCACTTATTTAAAGATACTTAATGTTAAAATTAATTATGTTTTAATCAATTTTTGTATTAATTGCTTAATTAGTTTTTATGTTTTAATTATTAAATTTTTTATTTTTACTTGATTAACATAAATTTTACTGACATCATATTTTTTAAAATTTTATATTTTACGTCCCTTTGACCTTTTTAGGAACTTATCTGTTTTTTGATTCTTGCGGTTGCAACGAATCTGTTTCTTTTTGGGAAGGCCTTTTTCCTGTGTTCTTGACTGTCGAAGAAATTGTTTTGGCGCTGAAGTGATTGAGAGACACGATATCCTTTGGGTTTTATGCAAAGGGAGTTAGTTAATTAAGTAGCCTAATCTATGATATAATATGCACTGTTTATGACCTTTTAATTCGCAACTAATTATCCGTCTTCTTGGAAATTAAAACCTCTATACCCCTTCAGTGAGACTGTTTTTTAATTTTTTTGCAAACTACTACTTTCGATCTGAACTTGCGTATTTTATTTCCAATTTCTTGCCACTTCGACGGCTCCAATTTGAGTGTTTTTCGACTTAGACTTCACAAGATTCTTTTATTCGTTCGACTACATGTGAATGAAGATTCAGATTTAATCCTGACTGTAAGGTCGGCAGTTTTGTCGTTCCTTTTCGTTTTGTGTTTTAATTTTACTTCCAATATATTTTTTATCAACAATTTTCGTTATGTTGCTTACTCCTTATTCGCTTACTTTTATTCTATTTTTGGTTCTGTATCAACTAACGATGAATATTTTAATTGCGTAACCTGAAGACTCTTTCTTCTACGGACTTATACCAGAGCAATTGTAGTGAAAGCTAATAGGTTCTTCAACAAACGTTTGGGAACTCATCGGCGGGCTGGCCGCTTAAAGTATTTAGATACCAAGATACCTATCATCAAATTAACACAAGGACGTAACGACCAACTTCCAATGGAGATTCTCCGCCTCTAATCTTATTTTTGTAAAGAGGCTTTCACTTTCTAGCATTAATTAATTGGAGGAAGTTTTCACTCCTGATTTTTAATTTGATAAACAGTCTCTTTGAAAGGCAATAAAGGATAAAGAGGGATGAATTAGAAGCATATCAAACAATCTATATTAAAAAGTCACAGTACAAATTTATGCATAAAAAGAATTACAATTTAAACTAAACATCCTAAACACTCCTACCCATATTCTCAAAACCATCATTACGTGGATAACAGACACAGGTATATAAAAAGACTCGAGAACAATAAAAAAGACCTATAAAAATTAATAGAGACAATAATAATTAATCCTGCCTTAATTATTAACATGCCATTATATAAATTATTTAATTTATTATTAATTATTATTATTATTTTATTATTATTAATTATTATTATAGTCATAGTTTAAAAAGTATATTTATTCTTTATTTTCGCAATTATTAAACAATATTATTATTATTACTTTTTTTTTTTTTTTTTTTAATTTTTTTTTTTTTTTAATTATTAAATTATTATTATTATTATTATTATTATCAATCGTTTTCTGATGCAGGAGTACATCTTTTGATTAAAATCTTTACCTCCGCAGTTTTGATGTTAAACGGCTTCATCTTACACAAGGTTGTGATGGGGATTCATGCTGGACAGGTTCGGGTAAACATCATCATGTTCATTGATACCACAAGCAGGGTCTGATGGGGAGTCATCTGGATAATTCGGACAACGCCACCATTTCACATATTGTGGGAATATAAAGCTTCCTTTCGTTGGTTACAATAATTTTATTTTCTCTGCAAAGATTTTTTGGGATGAGAATTTGATACTAGCAAGGTTATACATTAAGATATTTTGCTAACATATATAAATATATATATATAATATATATATACTAGTTTATATATATATATATTATATATATATATATATATATCAGTATATATATATAGATATATATTAGTATATATAATATATATAACGTACTCCGTACACAGATTGTATATATATATAGAATGTATGTATCGTGTATAGTATACGGCGCGGGGGTGTATGAGGGTTTTGAGGTGGTGTATTGGGGTATAGACGTATATTAATATATAGGGCTCTTAGTGGGTCGTCATTATAGTGTTATTGGCGTTTATATTGATATAGTGATGTGTGGGAGTAGTGCTTGATGTCCTATAGGTTAATTGATGAGGCGAGAGGCTGGTTAGATCATGGTTAGTGAGTATATATATAGTATATAATATATATATATATAGAAGTCTATTGATTATACTTTATATATATATCATAATATATTATATATATAATGATTATATATTAATAGTAATATATAAGTCAACATATATCATACATTACATTAATATATATGTTTGATTAAAATATACGCTTTCTGCGTTTGTAAATCCCTGTCTTTATAGAATTTCTTTAGTTTATTTTAATTTAAACCCCCTATGAAATATTTCCCATTCGTAACACGCTTAGGCACTAACGTCTTCATCGGAGGACGGCCGTTGAACAGAGAACGAGGAAATGAGGGCGTTGCATCTAGGCTCCACTGTTGAGTGCCCAGACGCTGCGGCTATTGCATATTAATAACGTCATGGAGCTACGGGCAAGGTTCTTACCCGGTTCAGGATTCTCACCTTTGCTGTGTTCTGATGATCGAAAGAAAGTGGGGAAATAGGAAGAAAAGAACATCCCTGAACATGTCAGTTTCCTATGGCCAGCTTAAATGTTGAAGAGCCCAAAAAGCTAGCGTGAGAAAGACTGCTTTTCAATTTTGCAAGGGAATTCGAGTATGTGCGCCTGAAGGGCGCGGTACTGCTGAATTCTTCTTCGCAACAAGTTTTTTTCCATCGACTTATACTTGCGAAAGAAATATATATAACGATAATATAATATATATATATGTAATATAGATATATATAGTAGTATATATATATATATAATATATATATAGTATATATAGTACTATGTATATATGTGTGATGGGGATATAGGATAAGCTCGTGGATGGCTAGATGCAGGCTACTGGTATATCATGGTATTAGTTATTTAGTACTAAGCTTTGGACTGTTAAGTATTATATGCACTTAGAGGGTGCTATGATATAGTGTAGGTAAGATGATTAATGAGATATAGTAGGCTTAGCGGGGGTTCGGTTTTAAGTAGAGGTATAATGATGTGGAACTAGGGTTAACTAGACGTTATCGGATTTATAAGTGTATATAAGTGTATATATATAAATTATATATGTACTATATAATATTATTAGGGTATGAATATAAGTGGGTATATAGATGTGATAGTATCTATGAATATAGCGCTATTTGAGAGCCTGCTATATATATATATATACCATATATAAGTATACGTATATAGTATAAGAGTAGTATATATAAGTATAATATATAGTATATATTATTATAGTATAATATATATAGAATATATATATATATTATAGTAATAATTATATATATACTATTATATATTTATTATATATGATATATATCTATATATTATATATAATATATAAATATAGATAGGATAATACTTTATAATATATATATAGTAGATAACTACTATTAGGATATAGTAGTGAGGAGTATATGTAGGCGGTATAGGATTGATAATGAACTCGATTATTACTGATAAAGTTGCTAGTGACGGTATAATTATTAGGCTATTTGATGAGTATAGTGTGCGATAGTAGTTGATATATCTGCTGAGCATAATAAGTTATAGTTGTGATATTCATATATACTAGTAGTGAGTGAATATATATATATATATAGGTATACTAGGATAGTTTTAAAGGACGAGTGCGAGTACTTCTAGCGTAGTGTAGTATATCTATGTGGAGGTCATAGTAGTATACTAATATATATAGGTTACATAGATGAGTAGTTGGAGGCTAGTTATATCAAGGAGGGGTATATACTATATATATTATTGATAATTTTATATATATATATACTATTGATATATATATATATATATATATATACTATATATATATTATATGATATATATATTATAATATATATATAATAATATATATATATATATATATATATATAGTATAAGTATATGTACGGGGCATCGTTACTCAAAAAAAGTATTCCGTTAATCGTTTACTGTAGACCGTTACTTGGCGGAAGAGTAGTTTTTGCCGTATCGTATTCGTTTCATTGAAAGGAAAAGTAACGAAGCGCCGATACTCCGTTACTAAATATTCTTTTACTTTCGACTAATGACGGTGGAGCTGAAAGGTATCTCAGGTAATTTATTGATTGTGTATTTTAAATTTTCCATCATTATCATTATTATTAAAAAAACTACCCTCAGTGAATGACCCAGCGCCACTCAAGAACTTAGTTCTTACATGCCACCACGAGATTTAATTGCACCAAGCCACCTTCCTGCCATTCTCAGCGACTCTCCTACTACATACTCTGCATCATCCGTTCCCCTTTTCCAACATATAACCTGCATTGACTAAATATTTAAAGCTCAGATACTTTTTTCTAGCCTCTCACCATCGTAATATAACTTCCGAACGGAACTGTCGCTCAGCATCACAACGCATAACTGATTTACTTTTTATCTACGTTGTTTTACTTTCAAACACTCCCCTTTACACGCCCTGCCAAATCTCTCTAACCAATCCTCTCAAACTCGCTCTCTTCAGATTCGCTGCACAAAACCAAATCAACCGCATATAATAGGTAGGTAGGGCACCTTCCATTCTCCATCATTCTTAAACCACCATTCTCTGCCATCCCCACCTCTAATTCTTATCCATAACCCCATCCATATATAAATTGAAATAATCTAGAAGACATAACACATATCCATGCCTCACTCCACAATTAAATATTAAAGACAATCACTTATTTCAACTCCAATGTTATTCTTACACCACGCTTCATATCGTCATACAATAACATGCTTATGATTCCATTCGAGAAGCTTACCAACCACAGCATATATCACATAACACCTTCTCATAGTGCTTCCCTATTAATCAATATCATGACATTCGCCTGTTTCATTGCCAAAAAAACTAAAATACAATCTAAGAAGAAGATTAAAACAAATGTTCCTCATGCATTTGTTTCAAAGATGTAAAGATTTGACCCACACATCTTCTACCAAGTTTCTAAAATGCTACCTGGTTTCTTTCACAGTCAGGTCCTTTCTGAGCGGACTCAGACGTACTGCTTTCGGGACCAAAAATAATAGCGCAGAAGATGATGTTAGCGAGCCTTCCCCTCACCTGACTCTCATCTAACACTCCAATACCAGACTGCATCAAATTCCCAATATATGCAGACAGTCCGACTTACAGTATGACGCTAGGGTTGCGCTCCTTCTGCTATCTGTTTCCCTTACCTGAGTCGTAAGTGGAAACTTCATGTACTGAGCTCTCACTCCAATCCCCTCGGACTAAATGTATACCGCCCGCAGTAAGACGCTTTGTGGTTAGACAGCAACTTCCCAAATCCAAGTCACCACCATCTCGCCTCCATTCTTGATCCGAGTGATTCACGTCGGTATGTTCATAGATGAGGCGCATGTCCAGATTTTACCGCGATTCTTTCAACCTTTGTTTCGGCTCTATACCACCATTACCAAGTCGCTCTTGGCAAGCTAGACGGGCAGTGTGCCATGCTGCCAAAATAACTATCGCTTCATTGGGGCGACCCATCGAAGACCCTACACACAATCAACGATGTATCGCCCGTGTCTCATTACTTTTGGCCAATGTTATGCAGAATTTTAATCAGTCACGTTCCCACCACACTCTAGTCGCATTCATTTCATCAGTTACGAAAGCGAAAAAGCGCTATTCATTATTCTATGCAGAATTCCTACCCTTAATATATAATATATATATATATATTTTAATATATGATATATATATATATAGTATATAGGTATATATTATTATATATATATATATATATATATTTACTATATATACATATCTATATAATATATATACTATATATATCATATATATATTATATATATAGTATATATATATGAGAGTATGTTATTACTTAATAATAGTAGTGATTATTATATTTGTATATATAATACTATAGCCAAAATATGGTAATACATATATTAATATATATTAACTTTATATAATATATATATATATACTAGTAGGTGATATAAGATTATATATAACTCACTAATGCCAGTAGACTAGGCTATATGGTATAGTATAACAGTATATATATAGATATATATATAATATTTATTCATAAGTATAATATAATTACTAATGATTATATGTTAGGTATAGTGTGATATTTATATACTATATAATATGATATTCTATATAGGTAGATAAGTCGAGTATAGATAATGCATATAGGTTCCCATAGAGAAGGGATGTTCTTAATCTCTGACCCGCAGGGGTGGTCTGGTTGGTGGGCTATCAACTATTCTCAAAGATAACAGTGCGCTAACAAAAATGTAACGGAACTGAAAAGTAACGGTAAGGAGAAAAAGAAACGAAATTTCGGATTGCGGGCGTTAACATGAAGAGGAAAAAGTTAACTGAGTCAGTTATCTGAATAAAACTAGTTTCCGTAGTAACGAGGTAACGGAGTAACGGTAGTCGGTTGTCCCGCTGGGACGACATAATATTTAAGCAGATATGAGAATTAAGATAACATTCAGAAAACATTAGGGAGAAAAAGTATGAAATATGTGATGATATATGTAGGTTCGGAAAAGCTACTATTCATACGATATTACTTTATTTCTCTGATATTTCTCTGATATTTTTCTGATATTTCTTTGATATTTCACTGATATTTCTGTGATAATTCTCTCTGATATTTCTTTGATATTTTCCTGATATTTCTTTGATATTTCTCTGATATTTTTCTGATATTTCTCTCTGATATTTTTCAGATGTTATTCGGATATTGCTCAGATATTTCTCTGACATTTATCTGGTGTTTTTCTGATATTTCTCTGATATTTTTCTGATATTTTTCAGATATTTCTCTATTTTTCTGATATTTCTCTGATATTTCACTGATATTTCTGTGATATTTCTCTCTAATATTTTTCATACATTTCTCTGATATTTACCTGATATTTTTCTGATATTTCTTTATTTGTAGAAGGCAATCTTTCTTATATTTCTTTCTTTCTTTTCCCTGACTGTCTTCATTTATTATTAATACTATCTCTTATCTGTAGCTTTTACACACATAACAAACACCTCTCATACCTTACTCTCTTCACTACTCTATATCTATATATACTTATCTGATTATATCTTATCTATCTATCCTATACTGAAGACATATAAAATATGTTTGCAACAAAAACAGCATGTCAGTCTATCAGAAGATTTTAACATGTGCTTATCCTACGATAGGTAACTCTTACTTTCTGGGGAGGTATTATCTCTATAGTTCTCGCTCTTATACTTATATCTCTTCGTAGGTCTCCGCCTATCTTCATTAGGATGTCCGGCTAACCCTACGCAGGCGAATCCCAGATACCCACTTTTTTCGCCTGCTGGCTCCCGCTTGGCTACTTTAATTACTCTAATACATCCACCACTCATCAGATCGAACGCATGTGTGACTGCTCGCCTCACAGCTTGCATTCCTGGTATTGTATCCCCCAACTCCTTGTCATTATTTCATATTTGGTACGTCGCCACGTATCATTATTTCTACTCACACTAGATTTACGGGAGTCTACTGCCCTTAACTAATCACTTTTTATGTTTGTGTTACTTCCACACGCTATCCTTTACTTTCCAGTATAGTCTACCGTAGCTTAACGCTTTTTTTTCACCCGATTACATTACCAGACAGACTTTCCCTCCTACCATCATCAGCATCCACTCATGCAGCACGGCAGCCTTCTTCCTCCTCGCCACGTTCCCATCCCCGCTATTATTCCACACCAATGCCATACATACTTTATCTCATCCTTAAGCTGCGTAGCATATCCTTCACTACTCCATTCACACCAACTTCTCACACAGTGTGCCCATTCCGCTTTCCTTTCTTGGAGACGCCTGTGTCTTTCTTCGGGGTTTCCATCCATCCCCCTAACACACTAGCCGTTCTCGACTGCTGCGGAGGCGGTGCCATTTCTTCTTGCACACCCGCTCCTCTGGCACCTTGGCCATTTCACATGCCCCCACCTGCGGCTCTCTTTTAATCAGGCCGCCTCTTCTGTTTTGTGCGGCTCATTCCTCTTCCAGCTTGCACGCATTGACCTTCTCTTTTGCTCTTGCTGCGTCTTTCATTTTAGCATGGGTTCCTGTGTGGCATTCCTTGCCAGTGCATGACGGTGCAGGCACTTTCGCACACGACCTTACCACAGTCTCACATACAACTCTCTCTCGTAGTTAATCTGCTCAAGCCACCTCGTCCTCACTCCTGCTGTTGCACGGGTTGCTGCGTACAGGCGGCTTCCCACTTGTGCCTTCTTTAATTGTGTCTCGCGACGCACTCTCTGGTATGCTAATTTACTGCTTTCTCGAGGGTTCCTGGTCGGCTGTGCCATTCTGAGGCTAGCACCTTCCTACTCCTTACTACTCCTGCGCCGACGCCGGCTTTCACGTGAAGGAGCTTCATTGCGCGGCACACACCAGCAAGCCATGAGCGCTCCCACGAGAAGCACTGGCAAAGACAGCTGGAGCCGCAGCGCCTACGTCTGAAGTACTCCTATCACACCACCCACTCATGTGCGGCCCACGCGCCCTTTGTGGGTGGTCTCGCAGTGGAGTTCTTCGGCCTTGCGCTACCTGTCCCTCTCGCACGCAGACTCAGCCGCACTCCGGCCGCCGCTCGACGGTACCGTGGCACGTAGCAAGTACAGGCTAGTTTAAAGCCTTTTGGCCTCTTCCGACCCCTCTCCACGCGGATGCCCCACCCCACCACGATAACTGCGAAGCAGTAATCCTACAGGGCGGAATGAACAGCTTGTATAGCTGCGTAACTGCAGAGGGCCACGTCTCGCAGTCCACACTTCCACGTTTCTTTGAACGGACCCTAGCCCCTTGACGATGTGCGCGTTTCAGCAACATTATTGTTTATACTTTGCCGGCATGTTTCTATGTCCACACGGGGTGCGCGACCCTCGCACGCGATAAGGCAGTAGGTTCTTAGCGAGGGAGATTTGTACGAGTTGGGTTTTCACAGGACCTCATACGTTTCACACCCCTGTTGCGCGACACCACCTGCATCTTTCCGCTACGAGGTAGAGGGGACGATATCGGACAAGGCAATCTAGACGTCACCGAGAGCAGCCTGCACCTGCGTTGACCGACACCGAAGGGGTGAACGTCGTCTCATGCGGATAGATAGCGTTAAGTGTGCAGTGGTGAAGATCTATAATGCCACAGCAGCAGTATACACGATACTCGACCCTGAGGGAACCCTCCATTGCCAGAACACCACCGGACATCGCGACCATCGTACGCACTCACCGACTCTTGAGCGCCTTGCAGCACAGCTCCTCCACCCGCGGACAGCACCCAGGACGGGAGCTGATGCGTGCGCGGTGTCTCACCGGTCGCTAACAACAACTGCCTTTGGACTACTATCACAGACGCCCACCCCGCGTCGCTCCGCGGGTCCCACAGTGTGGACACCCCCTCATCGTTAAATGAGGCCAGTATCATCGCTAAGCAGACCTAGTCCTGACCGGGTCCTGGCGATCGGCAAAGACCGGGAGCATTCTAACGATGGTCTCGGGCGTTGCGACAGGGTTCCACCGAGCTTATGACTCGGTTACAGCTCTCTGGGGCGAGTTTAGACAGTCAGAGGCGCTTCCTGTTTTTCGGCGTAGGTTGGCCTTATGCGCGCTTGCCATCACTGGGCGTGCTAGTATTGTGCGTGCGGACTTAGTTGCAACAGGGGCGGGGTCATCATGGACACAGCCACTCCCCACCCTCACACGGCGATGATCCGTGGCCGCTTTCTACCTTCATAGCTTTGGCGGACGCAATGCCCCGACTCCCATGTTCTCACACAGTCGGCGCGGAGGCGAGCGGAGCGGATGCCAGCATTGTCCAGGGCGCACTCTGGCAGCACTGGTTCCGGTAAGGCCGGCCCGCGCTTGCTTTCGTTGGGTCTTTAAGCACCCCACCTCCGAGCGACACTCATCGGAGGACGGCTCTTCAGTCGAACGTTGTTACGAGGCTGTTTTTGTTGGCGACGCAGGCGCGCACACGACTTGTCAGTACGGCAAGCCGGCATGTCATGCACCTTTCGTTATCACTGAGTCCGCTTGCTCATCGCAGACGTCTCCTGCCACGAATTTCTCAGCTGACTGCCTTCAGCCGCGCGCTAAGCCGCAGAGACTTTTTCCACACATCTGCTAAGCCGTCTCTCGCCTGAATGCATCGCCCGCAATCCACCATGGGTTTGAGGAGACAGCTTGTATTTGCCGCAGAAACTAACCTGCTCTCCCACCCCGCTTTCCGCTCACCATTTCTCGCCAGACGTCCTCAGGGTCTTCCGCGTCCCGCGTCCTCCCATTCTAATGGTTATGCGTCAGCCTCGGACTGTCCCGGACCGGTTCGGCGACCTCCATTTTTGGACGTTCCGGGTCCGGCAAGCCTGCCTTTGTTCGGCCACACCCTCCCGACTTTCCCTTTTCATTTTTTCTTTCACTACTTCCGTAAATGCTTTGCATTTACCTCACAAGTTATCATTAATGCTAAACTCTTGACATTGCTTCTTGTGCCCACTTCACTGCGAAGCCTTTGGCCTCTCTCCTTTCGCACACTCACTACTACATTTTTCCACACACCACCCTCGCCCGGTGGCTTCATATCTAAGACCGGGTTGACGGCTTTTTGCGTTTTTGCTTTTTTTTTTTTTTTTTTTTTTTTTCCCATTGCTTTTTTACTTCTTTAGGAGGCATTACATAACTATTTTCCTCTTGACTATCATCATAGTTTAAAGTACTTATTTAGTTTTCCTTCGGTTCATTTCCTTCTATCTCCTACTAGGTTATCTTTATAATTTCTCTTATACTTTACACTCTCTCTCTATGTCTCTCTATCTATCTCTGTCTTCTATATCATCTCTTCTTCTTAGTATTCTCTCGCTTTCTCCATTTTCCTTTCTTTATTTCTTTACCCACTCGTCATCCCTCAGTCTGGTGGGACAGTTCTGTATGGTTCTGCCCCGGAAGGTGGGCACTTTCGGTCCGATACAGGCCCCTGTTCGACGCACCGCCGTCGGAACGCTTGCACCTGGTAGGCGGGGTTCTGCGTCACAGTCGCGCTTTTCCTCAGAGGAGGGCGACGCTAATGTGTTTGTGCAATGCTGTTCTGTTAACTGTGTGGTTTGGCTCTGGTTGTCGGTGACGTGTGTGTATGCGATTCGGTCCTCCCTGCGTCCACTGCAACCTACCGTCACTATTCAGCACCGTCTAACTCCCGACATTTTTTGTGCGTTCCGGGCGACGAGACCTCGCCCCTCCTGAGCGGCACGTCTGTTCTAGGTGGAAGCCCAGCGCTGCGCTTCACCCCTCGCTCGACCACGTGACCATATCTAATCTCTCCTCATATCTCCTCTATTATCATATCTATCTATATATCTCTATCTCTTATACTACTATCGTCTAATCTTTATCTCTCTACTAATCTCTATTCCTTCTACTAATCTTTCCTTCATTTATATTATTATCTATTTTATCTATCATCAGCTAGTTCCCTGTCTTTTATTTTCGTATCTCTATATTATATCTCTATACTTACTCTATCTCTCTCTTTACCGAGTTCTATATACTCTTTTTTATATACTTGTACGTAGTACTGGTACTCATTTTTTATTTCTTTATTAACAATGATTGACTTGATGCATTACTTATTACTGTTGCATCTATCTTCTCATTTTGGTCATCTTTGATATTTAATTTTAGGCACAATTGTGGTCCACTCAACATACTCATGACTTTTTGTTCTTTTTACCACACCCCATAACCTAACCATTCGTTGTTCAACTACATTTGATCTTTTTGTCCAACTCCTGCTGCTGACATCTAGCCTGGGGGCTCTAACTTTGTCGGGTCTTCTTAATTATTTTATTCTTAATATTCATTTTATTCATATTCATATTCATTATAAAATTTATATTCTCTCTTATTAATAGTCATACTTTATTTTTGATTTATAGTTTATTATTCCAGGTGTAATCCACAGTTGCACTTTACTTCCGTTTCATGTTTTTCCTGTTTTCTTCCATACAATTTCCCTGGATACACTCAATGAATAACACCCACATTTCTCTTTGTTATCTAGAAGGTGAGAACTTAAAGCCTCCAAGAAGCCCACCCTCTCAATTCTAAGTTAAGAAGATTTCTTGGCAGCTTGCACAAATTCTAAATGACTCATCTTTGACTTATTACAATGAATTGTTTCTTGCATTGAAAAATTTTTAAAACAGTTCAAAATTAGATATATATAGTAGCAAGTATGAAACAGAAATCAATTCAGTTTCTAAATTCTGGACAAATTGTTTCCGGTCCTGATTTTTGCTTCATTTTTTTATGCCTTGTGATCATAAAATTACATGACACGGTGACTAAAATCAGGATCAGCCAGTTTCTTTTCTCTATGATTCTTGATTTGTTCCTTGTTTCTAAAACAAATAATAAAATTATTTAATTCAACTGATTTTTTTAGTAAGCATATGCTTCAAAAAAAAAAGTTTATGAATGTTCTAAGAAAAGCTATTTCTCTTCTAAATTGAAGTTTTTCGTCTCTTTGAAATAATTTATCTTAACTTTTTCAAGCTTTTAAATCTTAAGGCTGAAAATTTCTTTTTTTTTTTATTTTTTTTTTAGCATGCACTTCAAAATTATGCTTTTTTAATAGTTTTCTTTTAAGTAGCTTAGATTAAAGAATTTATAACATTATTAATTTGTGATATAATATATAAACTTTTTCAGCAGTTTTTGCATTCTTAGCAATATCTTTTTAGTAATTGACTTACTGCAAATTGTTCTTGTAGAACATGTTTGTTTGTCGTAGAAACCTGCTCTTACAAAAAGCATCTCCATGATAAAGAAGAATCAGTGTTACAAGTTTTTTGTTTCTTTTTGAACTTTTTACTTTTTAAAATTTCAATGAAAAGTTGATCGAGTCTATCTTCCTCTCAATAGAATTTTCAGAAGTCAAGAATAGGATTAGATATCAAGAGTTAAATCCTCTTAATATTATATCCCGTCGAACCATCAATTGCGCTTGATATCATGATTTTTTCAACACATATATTAATTCTTCAGAGTTACTAGAAAGCATTACTGGTTCGTGGGACAAACAACTAATATGCTTTGTGATGGAATCATTTAAGAGGATCTTTTCTACTGAACTTGATAATGTACTAGTGCAGAATAACATACAATCTTCTCTCAATTTTAAAATTCTGGAGTTTGCAGCCTTCGAGGTGCATTCCTAATTCCTTCTTTTGCTGTATATGGTCATATTTTGCATTAATGAAAGTTTTTTTTATCTTTAAATTATTTTCATAGATTTGGAACATCTGAAAATACGTCCGTTTTTAGAATTTCTTCATTAAAGTTTTACTAGTGAACTGAGATCATCATACCGAAGGGCGGTATGGGTCTCGTCACGTTGAAGACTTCACTAGAATCCTTCCACTGGACGAGCTACTGCTGAAAAAACCAACTTTTGCATGTAATAGAGGGATGCTTTAAATATGATTTCACTTTCCAAAACTTTTGAATTTTTCAATTCCCCAATTTCTTCCAAGTACTTTCGTCAGTCTTGGAAGCAATCGAATGGCTGTTGTTGTGGCATTTACATTTCAACCCATCTTGTCAAACAAAATTTAGCAGGAAACTCTTCAGAGCCTGCTATTTTCATGAATGTTCCTCTTCTAGTTGGAAAATCTGTTAAATAATTAATATAAGTCCTTAAGTATTCTAATAAATCAAACTTGTAGCTTTTATGACTAGTTTTTGAGAGCTCCTGGCAATTATACAAAGCGACTACAAAATTCAATATCTTGGAGTTCGAACACTTACAGGATTTAATTCTGCTTCTCACAAAGACCCATTTCTGTGAATGAGGTCCATCCATTGAATACTTGTCACTTAATGATGTCACAGCTTGACGCAAGCTCCTGTTGCGTTCCAAAGATTCAGATCTCGAGTTCGTAAGGACTGAGTAAGATAACCGGTGGTTATGGACTGTGTTAGAGTCTTCAAACCACATGTATATTCCTTTGAGTTCTTTTGTGCAATTATTAAAGCCTCATAATTAGGTATTGATATATAAGAAGTGATTTCTCAAACCCTGCATTGTTTAGTAAAGTCAGGCTAGAACAAATATACATAATAGGAAGTTTAGTCTTTGCTCACACAAATGAATGGAGCTAGTTGCAATCAGGAAACATTTCTAAATTGCTTTTGGCAACTATCAGAAGCTCTTATGTGGAATTATGAGCTTGATAACAGCAAACCACATATTGCATATTTGCTTGCTTAAAAGAGACTCCAGTAGAACTAACTGAGGCTCCCTGAGAACAGAACTTGATGCAGAATTATTCGTTTGCAACTTCTTAGAATATTGAACAGTACACAGTACTTTGCTTAACAAAATTGTGGCCATCATGTGCCGGCGAACTGAATTTTAAAGCATTTAAGTGATGCTGCTGGTGTTCTTGCTACTGCATGACTTTTAATGGGAATTTTTGCCATATTAGAAAGCAAAATTTTTTGATATGATGCACAAAGCTGTAATGTTCGTTTCGCTTTTCTGACATTTGTGACCATGTCGGGAGCAGAGCTGGCGTCCGCAGCATTGTAATTAATGGCTTTATAATGTGCTTTTTGTCATCTATATTAAGATTTTATATAATACAATTAATCTCAATGCTCTTAATAAGAAAGAAAAGTCTTTCCTTAAGTGCTGATTCTGCAGCTGAAAAAATTTTAATAAAATAATATTTAAGAGCAAAACGTCAAGAAATCATTACTTAGGCTAAGAAAAAGTTGATAAATAAATTCTAACATTTACATAAATATTGAAATTGATCAACATTTAAATTCAATATAGGAAGAGGAAATGCATGAATGATATCTCGTGCTCTTTCTTCCCTCCTCTTATGTGCTTCACAATATCTTTTAGGGGTTTAAGCAAAAATGATGCTGATATGAAATTGATAATTATTTTTCCTGTGGAAGTATTGAGTATTTCACTTTTCATTTTCCGTGTTTTCCCTGTTGGTATACAATGATGTATATTATCAGATAAATTGCTAATATTTTCATTATTATTATGTCTTAATTGATTATATTATATTAAATATGTTTTATTCTTATTTTAAACAATGGAGAGCTCAAGTATCTCAAAAATATCTACCAATCATATTTGTGTGTTAAGCAAATTTTTTTTAATCTTTTCGAACAGTAACAAGATAATTTTCTTACTTAAAAGAAATTTTAAAATTCACTTGAGGAATCGTGGTGCACTTTAATAGGTTTTCATAAAAAGTGCTGCCTCGAATTAAGTTTTTAACTTTGAAGACTATAGAATTTTATATAAGCTGAGTTCCAGAAGCCGCTGCAGCCGGGCGAGCACACGGCCACATGCACGTTTCCGCAGAGCCCGTTGCACCTCTACGTCAGTAACGTCACACTATCAGGGGCCCGTTTGTTAATGTCTCGATTTCGGGATTAATAAACGGGCGGCTGGCGGAAGAATACTTTGTTTACAGACAAATTTTCTAACAACACATGTCACTTGAAATGCTGTCTGCATCAGTTTTATTATTCTCAAGTTAACTTAGTCATAGGATACTAATGATAATTATATCATTTCAAAAATATATTTCTGCGTGAGATACAATATATAGTTAAGAGTCATGGGCGTGGCAGTATATCACAATTTAAGGGTGGTCAAGGTTGTAGTGAGATATATATATATTATATCATCGAAATATGATTTAAATATTCTTTACATATAATAAAAGAGATAGACTAGCTTTATTATATATATATAGCTATATATATATATTATATTATATATATATATATTATAATTAACTATATATATATATTATATATAGTTATATATATATATTATTATAATTATATATAAATATATATATATATATATATTATATATATATACTGTTGTAATAATAATTACTACTGGGATTATTCGAGTAAAAGAAGATATCTTTTTCAGTTTTTCCTAATAGATATAAAAACTTCGTTCTGGCAAAATATAAGGTTCTTTTTTATTTCGCCAAGATTAGTGGACAATAGTGCCCCCCCCCCTATGTATACGCGCATGATAAGAGTATTCTTTTATATTAAGAATCCGACGGGCGCGCTCGGCGTTTCCAGGTACTCAAATCCAGTTCTCTGATTGGTTAATGTAATCTTTTTTCAATTCGAAGCGTTTCCGAGTCGATTTTTGCACACGGGTTGCACCTTGGCCTTCTGGAAACGCAGCTATAGTATATTCTTTTTACTTAATTAAATGTTAACTTATCAAATTTTTGGCTTATAGATCAGGAGTACAGTAGGATATATCAGATGCAGATACTTCTAGAATCTAAGAGACTGCACTTGTTATGCGACAAGTTTTATAGTAGAAAATAGCTGCGTTCAGAAAGCCCGATGCAAATCGACTGGAAGCGCTTCGGAATTGAATAAAAATTACATTAACATAGAGAAAGGAAATTTTAGTACTGGAAACGGCCGAGCGAGCTCGGATCAGCTGGCAATTGTTAACAATTTATATCTATATGTATCTATTTTATGAAAGAACGATATATTAGTATCCTTAATATAAAGTTTAACTAAATATTTAAAAAATTTTGGCGCCATTTCGACACACGTTTTGTGCAAAGATTTGTTTGTAAACAAAGTATTCTCCCGCGCAGCGCCCGTTTATTAATTCCCAGAAATCGAGTTATTTAAACGGGCGCCTGACTGTGACGTTCACGTACGTAGAAGTGCGCAACGGGCTCTGGAACGAGCAGTGCGCCTCCTGTGTGCCCACCCTGGCTGCAGTCGGGCTTTTAGAAACGCAGACTTATGTAAGGTGTAGGCTGAATTTCGAAAAGTTCCGGTTCCGACAGAAATTTTTCCAGGTGTCGAAGTTCTTGTTTCAGCGAGACTGAAAAATTTGGTTCCGGTAGCACTCCCTTAGCGTAGAAGCAACGCAAATAGAAGCAACGCAAGTCCGATCAAGTGCAGAAAAACGCATAGGGCAGGATGGGAGCTGTTGGAGAAAGTATTAAAATTAAGAATAATGGTTTGGTTAAGTTGTAATGATAGGAGTGAAGGTGGTGTGTTTATACTTTATAGAGAGAAGGACTATGGTGAACATAGGTCAAGTGTGTTCAAGAATGTGGTTGGGCACGATCAGAATGTGTGTATGGTCTTTAATTACTTGTTTTCTCATGAATCGTTGAGCATAGATGAATTGATTCGGCTTCTCCCCAACTAAATTGTATGAGTAGGAACCATCTTCAGTGTTGTGTAATTGAAATCCCTAAAAGAGACCTAGTATTTGGATGAGAAATACTAGTATTCATGAGAAGTAGTAAGGTAATCAAACAAGGCATGAAAATATCTGTTGTTAGGAGAACAGTAGAAGGAAAAAAGATTATGGTAGTAGAAGGAAGAAGATTTTAAGACGAACATCGAGTTGGAGTTCGGATTCTCGCGACGTGTATAGGAGTGTTTAGTTTACATAGGCAAATACTCCATCAAAAAAAAAAAAAAAAAAAAGCAAAAGACAAACAATACGACAAAAACAAGGAGAAATGAGGAGAAATTATTCGCACGCAAAAGCTTAAATTTAAAACTTGAATTTTAAAACGCTAAAACCTATATAGTATATATCTAAGTTGAATAATCCAGAAAGTTTTTAAAAACACTCACCACATTCACGAAATTGCGTGCAAAATAAGAAAAAAAAAAATATTGATAATGCTAAAAAAGTGGAGGCTAATTATGTAATAAATTTATATATGGTATCAATAGGTAAAATGTTAACTAAACCAGTTGGAGAAAGCTAAATAATTAGTTAAAAAGAAAGTTGATAGAAGAAAAAAAACAAAACTGTATAGTATATATATAGTATAATATATATATTATATATAATTATCTAATATATTAGTATATATTTAGATATATAGTATATATATATATTATATATATAAATATATAAATATATATATTATATTTATATTAGTATATATATATATATAATATATATATAATATATATATAATAAATATTATAAGTTAATATATATATATATATCTATTTATATAATATTATATTATTTTAATATATATTATATATTATATATATATTATCTGGCTCGGCTGTTATCTGCTTTGGTCGTCTGGCGTCCTAGCCGCTAGTCCCGCTCTCCCTTCTCCCGAGTGTTTCCTCATCGTTTTTCTTTATGTAATATATCTTACTATATATATATAATATATACTAAAATATTATGATATTTATCCTCGGTCTATATATTATATATATATATATATAGTATAATATTACAATATAGTAATATATTATATTATATTATATATATATATTATAAATAATATATAGTATTATATATTAATATTAATATATCATGAATAAAACTACATTATTATTTGTACTCTAAAAGTTTATCATAATTTTTCACCAAAAAGTAAGAATTCGGCCTTCTAACAATACTGATACCGATAGAAAGAATGCCGATACTGCCATGACGATTCTATGGGTCAATCACTATATAATATATATTATATATATATATATATATTATATATTATATAATATATATATTATATATGTATATATATAAATTATTATACATTAAATATATATTATATTATATCTATATATATTTAATATTATATATATATTATTAAGGATGGGATCAAAAAGAGGTCGATCGAGTACTCTATTTTTAGGTGCTGATATCCGCTAGCGAACTTTAAGTTAATATAATAAATACACAGTATAAAGATAGAACATTTGTGTTACTGCTTTCAACCAAAACGTATACTCCTGAACATTGAATACTTACTCGTCAACTATTTCATATTTGTTTATCAATATACTTATTTTTATTAATTCAACTAGTACCGGAAGGAATAATAATTGCTAGTATATTGTAATGATTTTAGATGTTTGTGTTTACTTCTAACCTTTCCTCGTTTAAATTTTTATCAAAGTTTAGGTACTAGCTTTTAAAGTTTTAACATGATTACAATTCTAAAACGATTTCTTTAACTAGCTAATAAGCAAGAATAAAATAGAAGAGGAAGTAGACTAATTATGCAGCAAGAAGTTAAAATAAAGATAACGGCTATTACTCAACATGACTATAAATAGCTCCTTAAAGATAGATATCATTTCATACTCAATTCAAAAATTCACACATTGTGATGCAAAAACTTAAGCTTTACTAGTATCTGGTGAGAGACTGTTTCGTTTTTGGGATGTTTACATTCCTACCGCTAATACACTATAAATACCGCTCTCCTCTCGACGATGAAGGAGGTTGGCTGATAATTACTATGCCTGCAAGCACGATAATAGATGTAAGACCTTGGCCATTTTCATTGCAACGCGCATAATAGGATTCTCTTCTGTAGGGCAGCATCTCATGTTTTCGTAGGGCCTCATTTCCTTTCACAGATTGCATATTTGAATTATCTTTGCTCCTTGATGACGTCTCTCAGTTTTACGATGAGGTTTCCTGGTGTGAT
>JABUQX010112379.1:0-2500 GCA_015478945.1 Trachelipus rathkii
TATATGTATATGTATATGTGTATGTGTGTGCCTCATGTATAATATATGTCATAACTTGTGTAGTATGTGTATATAAATAAATATAAGTAATAATAATATGTAATAATAATAATAATAATATATATATATATGTATATATAATAATAATAATAAATATAATATAATAATAATATATATGTAATAATAATAATAATAATAATAATAATAATAATATATATAATAATAATATATATATATATATAATATAATATAATATATATATATATATAATAATAATAATATATAAAATGTATATATATAATAATATTATAATATATATATATAATATATATATGTAATAATATAATAATATATATAATAATAATATATATATATATATATATATATAATAATAATAATATAATATATATATATTATATGTTAATATAATAATAATATAATATATATATGTAATAATAATAATAATATATATATATATATATATATATATATATATATATATATATATATATATATATATATATATATACTCATGTATATATATATATATATATATATATATATATATATATATATATATATATATATATATATATACATAAATACATAAAACAAAGCACCAAAAATAAATAACTTTAAACATAATTCAACATAATAGAATTCTGTCCTTTCGCAGTTACTTAATTTTCCAAACTTCAAGAAAAAGTATTTTAACAAATAATTTAACTTTTTTTGCTACTTTTTCTTTCCACGAGACGAAACAAAGTTACAGCCTTACACTTTAATTTAGATTCTGAAGAAGAAAATTTGGTTTCTAACTTTGAGAATGAAAGACCTTCACAAAGAAATATGGGATAAAGATACTTAAAGACTATTTTATTTATGGTTAGACTTTATTTTAATTAATTTTAAAGTTAAGCAAGAAACAGAAGCAGGGTGAAAATAGAATAAATGCTTCTCAAATTCTTAGAGGTCAATCCACCCTTAAATTAGAATATATATATATATATATATATATATATATATATATATATATATATATATATATATATATATATATATATATATATATATATATATATATATATATATATATATATATATATATATATATATATATATATATAATATACGGAAGTGGGCATCGTTACTCAAAGTAATTCCGTTACCGTTACTCCGTTACTTGGAAAATTCCGTTTCTTTGTAATGAAAAGTAAAGGTAACGAAAGTGCTTTTACTCCGTTACTTTTAGCTTATGACTACGGCAATAATTACGATATCGTAGGTAATTTATATAGGTATGTGCATATTAAGTTTTTAACATTTTTATTATTATAATTATTAAAAATATTATTCTAAAATTTTTAATAATTATTACATCAAAAATTAATAATTATACATAAATTACAAACACGTATATATTTGTTTGTATATTCGTTTTTGGCATTCCTTTATGAGGTTGCATTTTCAATGTCTTCTGCATTCTGTTGGTTACCCTGTAATTTAAATAAAATATACACTTTAATTAGGATAAGCATAAACAGCAACATTGCTTTAATTAATATTTTTTTATTTTTTTATTTTACTTCAATTTCTTCGTTTAAGTTTTATAAACATTTAAAGTGAAATTTAAGTACTTTTAAGATACAGTGATTTAGTAAAAAGTTTATAACAATTTTATTTTTAAAAATAATTTAAAGTTTTCCGATAATAAATATCTCATACTTGAATTTTTCATAGAATCAAACATGGCACAAATTTGAGTCTGCTCCTGTCAAAGCTATTGGTTGAGAATAGAAGTAAGCACCCAATAGCATCCTTTAGTAAAAGAGAAAAAAATTTTTTTTTATATATATATATATATATATATATATATATATATATATATATATATATATATATATATATATATATATATATATATATATATATATATATATATATATATATAAACGGATTTTTTAGCTTGACCGGGGTGGTCAATTGGCTATCAACATTCAAAGAAAGTCGAACAAAATGTAACGGACTAAAAAGTAACGGAGGAAAAATTAGACGATTAGGGTTCAGCGATATTTCGATATGTAACATTTTTATGTAACATCCTTTTAAAGGGAAAGTGCCTATATATATATATATATATATATATATATATATATATATATATATATATATATATATATATATATATATATATATATATATATATATATATATATATATATATATATATATATATATATATATATATTTATATATATATATATATATATATATATATATATATATATATATATATATATATATATATATATATATATATATATATATATATATATATATGCTATATATATATATATATATATATATATATATATATATAAATATATATAAGTATATATATATATATATATATATATATATATATATATCTTTATATATATCTCTATATATATAATATATATATATATGCTATATATATATATATATATATATATAATAT
>JABUQX010112379.1:15000-17500 GCA_015478945.1 Trachelipus rathkii
TACAATAGCTAAAATAATTCAAACCTTGCCCTGAAAAGGTTTTCTTCCTAAAAACCCCGAGTTGTAAAAACCGAGCCACATCTATCAATTAAAACATCAAGATATGACAAATTATTGCTTGCTTCTGCGAGTGACATTCTTTATTCATAAAACAAATCCATCCTACATTAAATAGCGATGTTTCTTCAGTCCTTTATATGTAGCATTGATCATTTAATTATAAATAACTAACACTATTGTTTTTAAAAAAATTTGTCAATTTTAAATCTTGTTCAGTTTTGAGTTGTTCCACCATGTATACAAGGTAAAAATTTAATGATGTAAATAATTTTCTTATTTTTTTTTTTTAAATTATTTAAAATATTTTATTTTAATTTTAAAATCTTGTATGTTTTTTTTTTTTTTTTTTTTTTTTTTTTTTTTTTTTTTTTTTTTTTATTTTTTTTTTTTTTTTTTTTACAATTTTTAAGCCCTTGGATATGATGGAAAAGATTATATTTCCGAAACGTCGGACTGTATTCAAAAAACTTAAACTTATTTGTCTTCTATTCATCTATGAATTAATTCATAGGAGAATTGAGTTTTTTATTGTAACTATATATATCTAATATATATATATATATATATTATATAATATATATTTTTATGTATATGGACACATTTAACATTACAAATTTATTTAATGTTGTATAAAATATATATATAAATATTATATATATATATATAATATATATAGATAAAATACTCTTGAGTGATTCTTCACTTACCAGGATAAGATCCCGGGCCCTCGCAGACGGCTGCCAGCGTGGTTACCACTTGACAACCATGAGCTAAAAAATTGCAGTATATACATTTATACAAAATGTACTCCATTCTAGAGTGGTCTCCTTACAAGGGTCCTGTGTTGCCTTGACACGAGTGTGAAGCGAAGATGCCGGCGGCTGAGGTATCTGTCCCTGCCACAGCGGCGGTCCTTATTCTATTGAAATAGAGCACTCTGTCATAGGTTTAAGTCGCGTATCTTTTTAGCCTCATCGTTTGGTCAAGTGGTAAAACACTTGGCATACCGTCTGCGAGGGCCCGGGATCTAATCTTGGTAAGTGAAGATCCTAGGAGTTATTTTATCTATACAAATTTAACTGCGGTTTAATTGCAGTATTCACATTATATTATCTATAATAATATATATTATATATATATATATTATATATATCTAATATATATAATATTATATATATTATAATAATATATATATATATATATATATATTATATATTTATATATATATATTATATATATTATATATATTATATTATATAATATATTATATATATCTTATATAGTATATCTATATATATATTATTATATATATATAATTATATATATATATATAATTAAATATATATTATATATTATATAATATAATATTATAATATATATATTATATATATATATTATATATATATATATATACTAACCTATTATCTTGAGAGTCTCTTCTGGTATGATGTGGTATAGCCATTTTAGTATCTACTAAGTAACTCTTCTTGTGAAACAATCATCTTGTTTACTGTGATACTGTTCAAGTTATAGGCCGTCAAAAGGGATGTGAATTCATCAAAAGCTCACGTTGCACCTCATTTTAAATCGTTTCCTTTTTGCACTTAGAGTTCCTATTCGAGTTCAGCTTTTAGATTAACTTCCTGCCTAATCTGAATGAGAATTACATTTTGGAGTAGCCCTACTTTTGAATTCGTTTTTACAAACTCAAGGTCTCTCTCAAAACAACTCCCAACGTTCCAATCCCTTCGAGGGGCTCAACTTCTCAACCTGTGGAAACAACATAATCATTCTTGGGTCTGAATGAATACATTGTCTTGGAGTTTCAAATTGATGCTTGCTGAGGTGGCCTCAAATAAGCTGGGAGTTCTGTTCATGTTGCATGAATTTTTTTTCTTCCTCACATTTACCCCAATTATATACGGTTCTTATCTTACCCTTGAATGGAGTACTGCTCTTCATTAAAAGTGTTGGGAGAGCTCAGGTTCCAAATTCTTCTTAATAGGGTTCAGTATAAATAAGGCAAGGCTAATATCTGTCCCTTCTTAAAACTCTCGAACCCTATCTCTGTGACGTAGTTTTGAAAAACTTTTTTCTATGGGCACTACAACGGAAAGTGCTTGAGGGAGATGACCTCTACTAGCATTTCATCACCATTAGGTCGTCGCCCTCGTAACACGAGGGATGCCATTCTTTTGGGTAATTTTAGTGTGAGGATTGGAAACATAGGGCTTACTCGTTGCTTTGTCTCCTTTCCAGCTTACTTCTGTTCTGTGAAACTCTCTACCATTCACACAGTTTTTCCTCCCATAGTTATCTTCCTCACCTTAGGGATTTGCATTTGGCATGGACGTGGGTGAGGTTTCTTTCATTTCATTATTCTGCCCCCTCTTTGGGTATGGCCTGGCCCGTTAAGAAGTTGATAACTTGTTATATATAT
>JABUQX010112380.1:0-17918 GCA_015478945.1 Trachelipus rathkii
GTTGTACTTCGTTCAATCAGATAGGTGTTTAGTTTTCGCATTTATCATTGAAACGCTTTCGCGTTTTCGTGCGCCGCTTCAATCGCACAATCATGGAATCCTTTGCATTTATAATAGTAACAACTACAATAAGCATCCCGGTGAAGTTAAGATAGATTTTATACAAAATAAATATCTGAAAACATCAAAATATTTCAACAACACCATGAAGAAAATAGCAGACCAGCTGAAACACACTTGAACTGATGAAGATCAAGAAAGAAACAGTCTTTCAGCTGAAGGGTCTCGCGTGTCAGGACAAAATTAGCTTTCCCTTTTAAAAATTTATTTCATTAAAAAAAATTATCTTAACTTAATAATTTTTAATTTGTGTACATTTAGTAATAAAATGAAGTGACAGTAAAGCACAACAATAAAAAAGAATCCAAGGGCCTCCTCTCTAAAGTATATATATATATATATATATATATATATATATATATTTTTTATATATATATATATATATATATATATATATATATATATATATATATATATATATATATATATATATATATATATATATATATATATATATATATATATATATTAATTCAATTAAATAAATAATTTTGAAAAGAGATTTCGGAAAATATTTGATTTTCTTGAAGATATTTACTTTAAATAAATAAATACATTAATATTTTAACAATTATATTTATTTCCTTTTCCGAATTCGTTTGATATATAAAATTTCGAATATTTTTATGTTAAAAACTCGGAAAAATTATAATTTGGCCTCAATTTTAATTTGAAATCATAGTAAATACCAAAAAAAAATGATTATATTTAGGTATGTTTATATATTTTGCATCAATTTATAACAAAGGAGTAATGGAATTAAAATATATTTTTTTATTTTGTTTGATTTAACCCTATATTATTTAGTGTAAATTTACAGTTAACCCCGGTTGAAAACCCCGGTTTTTCCTGATTTTTGGCCGGGGCCGGGGTCGCTAAAAATGGCCGGGGTTGGCCGGGGCCCCGGTCGGTTCCTATCCAGCACATACTTCAACATCTCTTTCTTCACCAACACAAAATAAATCATACTTCTCACTTCGATACCACCTCTACCTACACCAGCTCTAGTATACATATGAATACTCTTGTGTTTAAAGAAAGTATTACATCCACACATACCTCTCTCCTCGCATAACTTCAATCCGAGGACTGTCCTCACTTTCATCAGTGAGGACATTCTAACCACCTATTATACCATCCCTTTTTTGATCACCTATTCAACCATTTAGGTCACCCAACACAATCAATCTGAAGCTCCTACTCACCCCATCCGAAACATCATTCAGATTATCCCAGAAATTCACACACTTCAACATTACCCTCAGATGGACCATATGTCACAACCACACATACCTTGACCTTTTCAAACTTAAATTTAACGTTAGTAATCTAGTACTCACAAACAAAATCTACCACAGGTCACTTATTAGAATTGCAACTCCTTCTCTCCTCCTCTCATGCCTTTCCACACCACCTATTTTTACTGTTTCCTTTCATCTTTGTTTCAGTTACAGTGAGCAAATCAAATTTGCCCTTTCTAAATACATCCATCACCTCTCTCCTCTTCTCCTCAACATTTATTCTTTTGACATTCCATGTACCCATTCGATTCATACATTTTCGCCGAAAGATAGAATGTCGCTTACGGCTATCAAGACCTCTGAGGCATGCATTAGCATTCCTGGCAAAAGATAAGTGGTAGTGGACAGCCAATCCAATTACCACTGTCCCTTAAGTCACCTATGACACGCAGAAGATACGTTGTGGGCAATTCTTTCTCCCCTACACACAGGGATATAAGACGTCTGTAAGATGTTGTCTAGAAGAGAGGTGTGAATATAAGTATGTTTATATGGTATGGGGATATAGGGTGCTGTCTGTAAGATGTTGTGGAGGATGAGTGTGGATATGAAAAGCAAGAGAGAAAGGCGAACCATTAAACACTAAATGGGAGGCAATTTCATATCTGCGAGTGCGCTCCTCTACCTCTATTATTATTATTATTATTATTATTATTATTATTATTATTATTATTATTATTATTAACTCTGCTATGTCTATTAAAATTGATTCTCTGTTTAAAAAAAAATAAAAAATGCATGTTCAAGTGGACTGTAACAACTTAGAAATAAAGCGGTGTGTTTTGTCTCCGCTTCTCAATGTCTTCTCCTTCTCTCTGTTCTTCTCTGTCTCTCTTTGCCCCTCCCCCCAACCGTTTCTCTCTCTCTTTCTCTCATCATCCCTCCTCCTCTCTCTCATATCTCTTCTCTTCACTTTTCATTTTCCCTCAAAATTTTTCTCTCATGGGGGGGGCTTCTCATTCTCTCTACTGCCCCCCCCCCGCCCCGGGGTGCATCCGGGGCCCCTCCTCCTCGTCTCTCTCTCTTAATATCTTTAAATATTTTCCATGTTTCTTTTTTGGATTAGAAAAATTTATTTTTTTTAACCCTAAAAAAACGTTCTTTTTTTTTTTTTTACTTTTCGCACCATTTACAAAAAATAATTTAATAAAGTAAAATCAAATAATAAAATGAGTGAGTTGCCTCAAATAACTATTCTATTTTCTCATTCTATCTTATTTATTATCATATCAAATACACATTATATTTACTATCTATTCTAATCTATCAAAATCTGTATTTCTATACTATCTATTTTCGGAGTCTATATAATAGCTATACTATACTATCATATCCAAATAATCATTATTCTTATTCCCCTCAGCCCTCCTATCTATTCTTATCTTATTTCTTGGTATTCTTATTCTTTATCTTTAATTCTTTATTCTTTTATTTTCTTATTATTATCTTTCTATCTAGGGCGTACCCCTCCTCTCTACTCCACCCTATCAATCTCGATCTCTCTTAAGTGCTGTAGCTAGTGGGTGCGTGGGGTCTTATTTTCTTCTAGTTCTTATTCTGGTGGGCGTAGCTATCTGAGGTGTAGGCGTAGGTCTAGTCGTAGTGCATCCTTATATTATTTTGATAACCTTAAAATATGTTTACCAAGTTTGAGGTAGAGTGATTCTTCAGCATCCTTCAACAATCATATATGTGGAAGGGGGAGAGATGAGGGGGTGAGAATGGAGGAGTGTAGAGAGAGAATGAGCCGCGAAAGGTTATGAAGTAAAGCTGTCTTCCTTCTTAGCTACCTTTTCAGCTTGCAATTGAACCATAGGTGAAATCAAACGAAGCCAAACATGCACGGGTGACACGTGAGACAACACTCCTTCCACCGCTCAAAATTTGAATGTATTTATTATACTTTTGGTCTGATTAGTGGTATCAGGCTCATGCGTCTATGATAATAGAGAGAACAATTTTCAGAACAAACAAGAAAAGTAGTTCTAAAATCACTTAGTTCTTAAGTAGATGGGGAAATCAAACGATTTCCGGACAACTACGCGAAAAAAATAAGTCTTCCATGAAATAACGATGAGTTTTACACACTCTACGTAAGCCCACTCGGAAGGAAAAAAAGAAATCCCTTATTATAAGGATCCTTTAAAAATCTTCTGATCCCCCAAGGCGAGTACAACCTTATTTGTGCTACCACACAATCGATTACGGTGATTTCTCTATGTAAGGTAAACCTGCTCGATTTGAGTTGTTTAAAGACGTTCATATTAATATGATATTTATTATGCCCAGTCACCACCCTAAACTCCACCTCGCAATGATCAAATATACTAAAAAAATAACCACCTTGTACATATAAGAAAGTAGGTTAATTTTTCGTATTTGAGTCTTTCAAAATATAGGACTTGGAAGGTTAAGCAGGAATAAATATTGATTAAAAGAGGTATTTGAAAAATTCGAATATTACAGAATATCGCTATTTTTGTAGAAAAATTGTTTTTCAAAGGTATTATTATGTCATGTTGGAAGGTGGAGAAAAGGAGGAAACTTATTGAAGTTATGTGGGAAGTATTTCAAAATGAAAGGTCTAAATAAGGGTGAAGTTATTTTCGTTTTTCTTTTTATATAGCTTATAGAATATATATATGATTTTCTTTTAAATTAAGTACATGAACACAATTTACAAAACGACATGAAATATTCCATGTATAAGGAAGTCCTTAACATATGCCGTCAGGAAGAAATACTACCTTTATTTTTATTTATTATAGACTAATATTGATCAGACAAAACTTAAGATTTGAGATAATATATACTTTCTTGTATATATATAAAGAATATCCCTACGCCTCCGAGTATACATCGAAGGTTAAGACCAAATAACAAAAGGTGAAATGTATTTTTATATGTCTGTCAACTATCTCATTCTGCTCTCTATAATTTTATTAAAACCTTTAATTTTATTCATTTATTTTGTATTCTTTTTTTAGTTGATATTTTAATGGATTTAGGTACAAGTTATTGATTACTTGACATCTTACCTAGACCCATGTTATTTAACAGAGAGAAACGAATGTAATATTTGCGACTTATCATCAAATGAAATTATGGGAGATGAAGCAAATAATAAACGAAGTGTGGGGAAGGCTCGATACCATAAGAATTAATTATAAAATCATCTAGGCGTACGGTGTTGAATTTTTTTTAATTACGTAAAAAGTTTATGTTGTTTTCAATTCCTCATTATTAAAATTTTTAAATGACTTTGTTTTAAAGTAATTCCTCTAATATGCGCCTCTTGCATTTTGGAATTGGGATATTTTGTCCTAAGTGATTCATATTTACATCTCTGTACACCGGACTCACATACACAAACAGTTCTCCTGAGTTAGAATCATAACGCTTGTTTTTTTGTTCTAATATAACTTTTGAAGGTATAGATATAACGATTTGTATACAATTCTGTATATGAAATATGCATTGTTTGTTATGATCACTCATTCCTACCAATGTCCATATTTCTCTACTCTAAGCCGCCTAAATAGGGCATCAAATAAAGAAAAGAAAGATAATGAAGAAAAGAAGGATGAAGATGCACCTGAACCATAGGTTGTATATTCTGGAGGATAATTATTAATTATTTAGTTTTTTATTTTATATAATACTGTTGTTAATGTAGAGAAAGGAGAAAAAAGAAACATCCTAGGAAAACGAAGATTATGACACTCATAAAGCGCTCCAATGGAGAGAAGTAAATAAAATATGGCTGTAAAAAATTATGAAACGATCATACCAATCTAATTCAGATTATTAGATTGTGGTTCTTCACTGAATCTATATGTACCATACGCCATGACACAGAGGCTAGTGAAAAGCTATACTATAAAAAAGAAAAACATAAAAGAGAGAAATAGCCAATTCCAGGTTTGGTAATGATTCACTTTGATTAAACGTTCAGTCGGGATGCAGTTAACAACATTTATTACTATTGAAAATATAAGGAAGAAATAGTAACAGGCATATGATATTTTGAACCATATGTAAAAGATTCTCAGAGCGCAATACTTAAACTACGAGTTAAAAAAATCGTAGCCCTAATTTATAATATATGAGGAAATAAGAAATTTAAAAAACTTACTAACTTAAGTTTTTAAAAACTCAAAGAATATTAGAAATTTTTATGAGAAACCAAGTTACTAATCAAAGATGATAAAAGAAAAAAATCTACGGCACCAAGGATCAAAATAGATGGTGATATATATAGTACAAATTCTTCATAAATTTCTCAACATAATTTTAAGGCTAATAAAATTTGACATGATATAATATTCGCCCAGTCTAAATGACAAATTTTATTTCCAAAGATTTTGTCGGGGCATCGGACAAGCAAGGTGCTACCGAAATGTCTCGTGCCTCATCGAGAAAGATTAGGTTTCGCACTTGATCTCATAAATGAAACTACATTCGGGACCGGCACACACTATACGCATCTTGTTCTCATTAATACATTCTGGTACGTTGATATGTCCGTCGCGATAGTGTTATTATATGCTAGAATTCTTAAATGTGTGCATTATGCATCATTATTTCCCAATTAAATGTCTAAGTGGAAGTTATCTTATGATAGTGAATGCAATTTCGAACTAACATTTCAGTTAATATTTTGTTATCCTACACCGTTATTCATTATTGATCTCGTCATCCCCCTGTTTTTCCCTTACGACTTGCATCAAGGAAAAAAGGGTTTGGTTGGATAGATTAGAGGATTTTGTTACTCTTTGCGATAGGCTTTGCAATCTCACCAGGCTTTAGGAAATATATTATTTCAACAGTGACGGCCATCGTTTTTCTTTAAAGGAAACTATTCATGCGAGCGTATAACTGAATAGAAGATCCGGATAGTTATAATACCCGCCAGCCTTTTTTTGAACTATTCCAAGCGTTATGATCAAGGTAACTCATGAGGTCTTATTAAATAAACTTAATGAGAATTAATAAATAATCCCTCGTATTTGGGCATATGTATAATTCAATGAATATTTATAAAAATCCAATTTAGTTAATATGTTAAAACACATATAAATATACGGTTGTCCTCCCCGCACATACTCTTCGGCTAAGTAAATAACAACGGTGTTGTAAGACATGGGTGGAATATTTCCCGTCTTTTTGTTTCTGTATATACTACGTTCCGCATGAATATTTCTAATAAGTGTAATATGTGTTAAAAAGTAAAAATTGGGAACTAGAATCTAGGAATATTCTCGTATGTTCAAATATTATCTATTGTTATGCCTGATTGACATTAGTATGCTTTGCTCCAATTCAATTAGTGGCTCTTCAAACTCTCTTCTATATAAAGCAGAAATGTTTATATTTCATACTGATTCTACTGCCTCAAGATAGCTACCACCCATCCGCAGCAGTTTCGGATTGTTAATCAATTAAAAGAGACAACACGGCAAAATAAAGCAAATATCAAAGTGAATTATTTTCAAGCTGTGAGCAGGTGATGATCATTTAAGATTACTGACGAACGCTAATCTAAATAATTATGGGGTTTCTCTTATATATCAAATAATTATGTTAAGAAGAAAGCTTGGATCATTAACAGAGCAAGAAACAAATCTTTGGTAAAGATTTAACACTTCTTATTTTTTTGTTCTCGTTTAGATTTTTATTTTGATCAGCTGGATCCGCGAAATGATTTTTGAGGGGGGTATTTTGCGTGAAGAATCCTAATTGTACCCCATATTTATGGAGGCAGATTTAAGGGTTAAACTTAAGCATAATTTCAGTAAGATACAACTTGATGAAAACATTTGTAATACTCTGGCTTTCAACAATTTGCCGATTAACGACAACCCTTAAAATCTTTTTTAACGAGATTAGTAACCATTTAATGTTTTGTGGTAATAGTTTTTGAAGATGATAATTGCTTTGTCAAATGTTAAACGTTAATCAACTAAACATATAAACCTGAAATGTATGCACCAGTTTTTTGGTCTATTGTTAATAGACCATGTGAAGATTTATTTGATAAAGAATCGATCCTTATTGATTAGAAAGGTAGATTTCTGGTGATTGTAGATATACAGAATATAAATATTTCAATCCAAAATTCACCCAACCGCCTATCCAAAATACCCTAATAGTTTCCAATGATATATAGAGCATTAAATATATGCTGTGTGTGCGTTTATAACAAAGTAGAGAAAGAGTTATCATTAATGAAGATGAATCCTAACATAATTATCTATTAGTCTATTCCCTTAGTTTTCTTGAGTTTTTTATTTTTTAATTAACTTTAAATAAAATGTATATTGTTTTTATCGATAAATATAAGAATTAAAAGCTAATAAATCAATCAAATCTATCTAATCTACTCTATCTATCTATTTCTCCTTTCTTTATTAATTGCCTATGCTACGGTCGTAGTGCTAATCTATAAGGGGGGGGCGTGGGGTCTCATCCCTACCTACCTCTCCACTCCTTACTCCTACTCTACCCTCCCTACTCCTAATCTTATCTCTCTATCTATCTATCTGATCTATCTATCTATCTATCTCACCCTCTTTGTAAAAGGAACTATCTGATCTAGTCTAATCTATCTATCTTATCTATCTCCAGAAGATGATAACATTAATATCATCCCCCCCCCCACTCACACAACTGCCCATCGTGGACCTTCTAGCCTAAGAAAAATTGATTTACTATTTAAATCCAAGCAAAATGCGTCTGCAGCTATATCAATAAATCATTAAAGATAATTTAATTTCGGACGTGGGGCGGTGACTATTACTTAACCTAACTTTTCTGTCTGTAGACTAAGAAAAGCCACTCAAAGGTGTCATGCTAACAATAGCAGTCAATATCTTTACAAATCTCATATCGCCCCTAAAAGTTTATACCACTTTCAATCACACGAAAACTCTACGCAAATCTTTTGCTAAAAAATAAAAACCTATTTCATAAATAAAATAATTAATGGAATAACTTGAACGATTTAGCCTACATAAAAGCTAGCTACTATTTATTATTATTATTATTATTATTATTATTATTATTATTATTATGATTATTATTCATTATTTTAATTATTGTTATTACTATTATTATTATTATTATTATATATTAATATTGATTAAATTACTTTATTTATTATTATTATTTATTATTATTCATTATATATTATTTATTACAATAAACTATTAATTATTACATTATTATTATTATTATTATTTTATTATCTTATTATTATTATTATTCATTAATTATTATTATTATTATTATTATTTTATTATCTATTATTATTATTATTATTTTAATTATATTATATTTATTATTATATTACTATTAATTATTATCTCTTATTACTGTTAATAATTTTAATGTTTTTATATTTATTAATTATTATTATATTATAATTATTATTATTAATATTTATTATTATTTTATTATTATTATTATTCATTATTATTATTATTATTATTATTTATTATTATTATATTATTATTTATATTATCTATTATTATTTTATTATTATTATTATTATTATGTATTATTTATTATTGATTATTATTATATCATTATCTATATTATCATTATATTATTATGACTATATGAAATATTATTACTTATTTAATTATTCCTAATCTCATTATTCTGAATAATTAATTATTATTATTTTTTTATTATTAATTTTAAATTATTATTATTATTTTATTATCTATTATCATTATTATTATTATTGATTATTATTATTATTATTATTATTATTATTATTATTACTTATATATTACATTAATATTTTTTCTGATTATAATTCCTAATTATTATTATTTTATTATATTTATTATTATTATTATTATTGATTATTTTATTTTATTATTATTCATTATTATTATTTTATTATTTTATTATTATTATTTATTATTATTATTATTATTTTTAATATTGTTGACTCATTAGTATTTTAAATTATATTATTATTAATTGCTCATATTCTAAAATCTTTTCTTAAATCTGCTATCTTCTTAATTATTGCCATTTTATTCATTATTATTATATTATTATTATTTTATTATTATAATTATTGGTTAATTATTATTATTCATCTGAGATTCTTTATATTATATAAACAGGAAAATGTTTCTTGTCTCTCTCGATGGAGACGTATTGTATTTGGTAGAAATAATGTTATTCATTAATTTCGTTATTGAATTTGGCTTTTGTTACATGCTTTTAATTAATTTTTTATAAAAGAATCTTATTTCTTTATGTGGTTTAGTCTTCATTTCGGCTTTCATTGGTTTGGTAATGAAACCTATATTAATTACCATTACAGTAAAAATAATTTCTTTGACTATTTAATAACTTTATTTATATTAACAATATGTTATTATTACACATCATTATTATATAATTATTATATTATTATATTATTATTATTATTTATATTATTATTATTATTATTATTAATTATTTATTATTATTATTATATTATAATTATTAATTTTGACTTATTCAAACTGATTATTATTATTATCTCTTATTTTTACATTATTATATATATATTTTAAATGCAAGTAAGTGCAAACAAATAATAAACAATTACTGTAACAAGCATTCTTTGTCAGACATCTTAATTTTATGTTATTTATATTATTTATTTATTATTATTATTATTATTATCGTGTCCACATTATTAATGTACCCGTCGATCTATCTATACCATCTGTCTTAACTATGCTATCTAGGACTTATTCTCTTCTTAACTCCTATCATACTTATATCTCATATCAGATTAAACCTTGAAATATCTTATATTACTATCTATATTTTTAAACTATAATTATTCTTTATTTTTTATTTCATTATCTATAAAATATCTATTATAAATTGATATTTTTATCTTAACTATATTCATATCATATTCTATTCATCTAGATAATATTTGGTCGTCTCTCTATTTCTTATATGATCTAATGTATACCATATTCTTCTTAGCGCTAGTAAGAGCCACAATCCATTTCGCTCTTCACTAATCGTACGGGAGGATTACATTTGTGGATATCCCTACCCTGGCAAATTTTATCCCCGAGACTTCTGTAAAATATGAAAAAAACAAAATCCCTTCCACTCTTTTCTTCTGTCTCTTTCCCTCTAACTCTTTCATTCTGTCCTTCAGAGGGTTGAAGGGAGGTAGGAATTGTAAAAAAAAAATGAGTCAACGATATAAATTGGCTATGTTATTTTGGGGGGAGGAGGTCGATAAATAGTGTCTATATGTATGTTTACTGATAGTTACGATGTTTTAAAATAATCCTACCTTATCTCATATATCTTATTATCTATCTCTATCTTTATCTATTTATCTATTATACTTTATCTTATAATCTAATACTAATATATTCATATAATTATCTATTACTTTATATATATATACTTTAATTTTGTCAATAGGTCAATTAACCATCTCCGGCAATGTAGAGTGGCTCGATCAGCCGAGCGGACACCAATTGGGGCACGTTTCAATCTTTCCCACATACCTATTTTTTTACCGTTAGTGAGTTGGGCGGAGTAGCATCCCCTATCCCCACAAAACCGAGTCGGGGGTTCGTACGACCTCTACCCGGGGATAGGGAGGATATTTAGTCTCCAGTATCCGTAGGTTCTCGGAAGCGAGATGAACCTCCAGACTCATCTGCACTTCGGGTGGTATAATCTTTCTATCTAGTCCCTTGGAGTATTTCTTTGTTCATAAAACCAATACGCCTCACTACAATTTATGTAAATGGTCTATGGTTTTCTACATAGAGGCCATTAAAAGGTTCGTCTAATAGTCTTCTAATTAAATATACTGTATTATAATTACATATTTTTATTTTTTTTTATTTTATTTTTTTTGTTATATTTTCCTAACTAACAATCTTCTAGGAGCTTCTCATATATGTTGAATTTCTCTACTGTAGCTATTGTAGTTTTGAGATATATATATATAAGTAGTATACTTATAATATTACTATATTATAAATTATATTTTTATATATAGATATTATATTTCTATAAATATATTATTGATCATTTGCTTATTAAATATTTCAATATATTGTTAATATATTTATGTGGTATATTTTTTTCTCTTTTTTTTTTGTTATTTTCACATTTTCGCCAAATAGACTAGCATTCAGGCAATGTATTCCTTTTCCGGTAGCTGTTGTAGTTTTTGAGACTACTGGATTGTGGTTTCTAAGGTCATGACAATTACATATAGATACACGTATATTAGATGCGAATTTGTTGGAAAAGACATTCAAGGATCAGGATTTTTTAAAATTATTAAAGTATTTAAATTTATCATTTTTTAACTACTAATTTAATTATTTTATAAGGTATTATTTCTCTCTCAATAACTCATAAAGAATTGGTGTTTTTCTTTAAATCTGTAAGTATTTTGAGATATTAAAAAAAAATTGATAAATTGTGATATTTATCTGCTAATCCTCACAACATATTCTAACACATTATGTCGCATATTAGTTCGAATTCCATTCATTAGTCAGATAAATATATAAAATGTCGAGTAATGTAATTAAAAAGAGTCTTATCTCTTGTATATAAAGTTCTATATCTATCTAATATATAATATATAATCTATTATTATATACTATCATATATTATTACTTAATTAACTTAATCTTACTTAATCTAAGTTGATCTAAGTTATATTCACGTATTACCATATATATACTATTATATATTATATTACTTATAATATTCTATCTATTATTATTATTATTCTAGATTTATATATCTTATATATATATATATATCTAATATTATTAATATTATTACTATATTACTACTTTATTTTATATATTTTAATGTGTGTTACCAAAGCTCTGAGATCTGAGGTATAAATGATCAACATAAATGTCTATGTAATATTATGATATAACTTATATTATATATATTATATTCTTAATATATATATATAATATTTTTTTATATGAAAATATATATATATAATATTACTTATATTATTATTCTATATATCATATCTATCTATTACTATTTATTCTAATATTTTTTAATATTTTAATGAAAATATGACAATTAACAGTTTTTATTGCGAATTTTAAAAACTTTTCAGCGCTCTGTGTGCTCTGAGGGAACAACTTCATGTAAACAAGTGCATTGCGAGGAAGAGAAGGTCTAGATTTAGTTTAGGTGTTTAAGTAGCAAGTAGACAAGGATTCTGTAAGTTACAGAAGGATTTTCATTCGCACTAAAGTTGCTTACTTTCTGCATATCATTGCGAACATCCGCTCCAGTCGAAGTTCCGCAGGAATAAGGGCCTAGGGCATAGTGGTAGCGGGCTCCGTAAAATAAGCTAGTACGCATCTGACCTGACTGGAATATATGGCGATGGAATATTGTCGGTCACTAGCGTACTAGTGCGGCGTCATAGGCGATAAGGCGAGGACTCAAAATATTGGGGCCAGCTTCGATACTTATATATTACATTTATAGTGATGACGATTCCATTCCAGCCGTGCGATTCCGAATATGTCAGTCAGAAGTGTTAATAATGATGCGGTTACCGTTTTAATATATATATATAGATATATATATTACTTATAATATTATTTATTATTAATATTACTTATTATATATATTTATCTATAATTTTATCATTTTACGTATATTATATCTTTACAATCTTAAATTCAACTACAATTCTAACTAATTCTATAATACTTCATATTTAATCTATATATATAACTTCTATAACTATATATTATTACCTTATTATATATTATCTAATTAGAAATTATCCAGGGGGTATATATAGGGTAGGCCGGTAGGTAGCTCTAGAGTTCATTATTTTTTTAAGGATTTTCTATTGATTTCTGAAAATGTTGAATATACTTAAGATTCTAAATTTTTATATTATAAGTTAGTAAATTTTTCTTCATTAATATAATAAAAGAAACACCAATATTAGCTATAATAATATTGATCATATTTAGGAATTCTCGCTTCATACTGCTCTTAGGAAGTCACTCTTTAGACGGGGAGAATGACGTTTTTTTTGTCACTTATAAGGTGCCGGCTAGTCTGTGCTAACCTATATATGATAAATGAATCGTATAAATATATTATGAATCTTTCCGTTCTCTTCCGAATATTATGCAATATTGGCTTGTGGTGTTTTCTTTGAATTTTTGTTATGAATGGGTTGATTGTTTGATCATAGAAATTATTTTAATAATTTATTTAAGTGTACCTAGCATTATATTACTAAATTAATAGGAAATTAATAGCATTATGTTTGAGGGCGATGTAGATTTTTTATATTAAGAGACTTAAATATTCATAAGAAACAAATCCTCCGTTAAGCACTCTCATTGGACTTAATATAATAACAATTGCCCTGCAATTGTCATTAATGTTTTTGTAATTATCTATGCAATAGCTTTTTTACATTATAACTTTTTTAGAGTTTTATAATTATTAATCTTGCTTAACTTGGCTATTAAAACGTAATATTCTATTATTCATTTATTAATATTGCAATGTTAGTTTTTTTGTATCTATCTATCTTTCAACATATTAAAACCATCTCTATATTTTCTATCCTTATATCCTCATATTCTATATTCATAATATATCTATCCTTAATTATTCTATATATATCTCTTATTACTATTCCTCATCTATCTTCCTTAATCGCATACTATCTCATCTACTCTCCTATTTATTCTATATGCTATAATCTGATCTATTCCTTATGTCATTTATCCTATTTATTATGTCCTATCTCTATCATATCTTATTTACTATATTCTATAAATCTCTATCTTATTCTGGGTCATAGGTCTATATCTATTATCTTTATATCTCTATCATCTTATTTACTCTTCTTAAACTATATCCACATATCCTCTCTGCTCCCCGTAGTCATTCTTCCAGGTGCTGCTCTCTTATCTTATCTCTTCTAATCTCTATTCTCTATTATTCTCTCTTCTCTATCTATTCTCTTATATTATTTCTATCTGGGTTTCTTCTAGTTATATTATAATCTTATATTCTACTTAGATTATATACTCTATTTAATCTTATGTCCATTCCATAACACTGCCTTGCTATTACCCCAATTACCTAGTGGGTGCTTCAAAGCATTACACTGGTAAATTACGGTCAGAACTCGCGAGCTGTTAAATGGCTCAACCTTCCGCCCCATGTCCTGGACACCCGCTCTATCTATGTTTATAAAAATCTATACTTTTATATATATTACTATCAGCCTAATTATAATTTATTAATATATATATATTATCCTTATATATATATTTATCTATATTATATACCTTATAAATTACGAGAAGATAGTAATTTCGCATTACACATTTACACCCATACAATTTCTTTTTTGGATTATATAAATGTTAGAAAACTCTTTTTTTTTATCCTTTTGCTAAGTAAATATATTAGTAGATTCATTTTAATGTATTTAACCATGGAAAATATAAGCATATTAGAAATTTAAATAATGACATTTTGTTATTTTTGTTTAATATAATTCATTCTTATTTTAGCTAAACTTAAGAGCTTTTAGCAAATTATATGTATTATGTAGTCAAAATCCATGACTTAAATGTAATAGCAAAAACATTATACCCTATTGCTTTTGCATCCGATTTTTGTAGGAGAATAATTGATCCTCCATGAAGAGTCTTTCACTTTTGAGAGGGGGAGCTTAAATATTATCTATAAAGAAGTCAAATTCTCGAAAGGTATTTATTCGATACACATTGTAGGGGAATTGCTGATATTTATATGTTTACGGTATTTTTATATTGGCTATTCTACTTTATACATATTAAATTTTCATATATTTTTTTTTCCTCTTTATAATTGGTTTGACTTTGCTGTTTTTAAAGTCTTTTCTTTTAAATCCGACAACAGATTGTCCAAACTGAAGTCACCATTCTTCAGATCTATTTTTCGTCGGACTCTGTTGATATAAAAGAATGGTAAGCTTGGTTTTAAATATGGAACTGTTTCCTTCATAATAGAATTCATCGCCTTAAAAAGACATAGCTATTCAGCTGCAATATTGAACCTTGTATTTTATTTCTCACACATTCATATATATTTTTCATACATAGTTTTCTTTTAATATATTTTTTGGATGGAATTTCATTAGTTGAGTACCTGATTTTCAGTCTTATGAAATTCAATGTCTTAAACATTGAAATGAGTTTGACAATCACTGAGATCAATTTGCTTCAATAGTTGTGAATCATCTTTGGAGTTTCGAATCGATTTATACGCCATATTTTGTTTCGTTAAGAGTGTAATCAGTTGGTTTCTTACAACATTGCAACTCATTTTACTCCTTTTAGTTTCTGAAATAAATAATATGGAAGACTTGAATATTGTCTTTGAATATCATAAAGATCGAATAAAATTATTTTTTTCCTAGATAGATAACCAAAGACGGTAAAAGGAATCTCACAATATTCGCCGATTCCGATCTCCGATTCAGATCTGAATACACGATTCTTCCGATCGCCGGACCGATTGCGAATCGTCCAATATAATATTATATTATTAATATTATATATATATCCAAATATATTTGGTGCTGGATTATATAAATCTGTTAAAAGGCTGAGGGGTGGTATTATATCTATCTGTTAATATTGACAAATAATTTGCTCACTATTGTCGATTAACTTATTAATCACTCTTAAGTATTTTAATAATTTACATCTATTGATTTATTATTATTATTATTATTATTATTATTATTTACTTATTTTTATTGATTATATTATTATATATTAATATTAATATTGTATTATTAATTTTTATATTATTATTATTATTATATTATTATTATTATTAATTATTATTATATTATGATTTATTATTATTTATTATTATTATTATTATTATTATTTTATTATTAATTATTTAGTTTAATATTAATTTCATATTACTTTATTTATCTATTATTATTACTATTATCAATAATGAATTCATATCAAATAAGGAATCTGGAACGAACTTTTTCTAGCAATCTCCACACAAATATACGTACACAGTCGCGTTCGCACGTCTGGTGGGTGCTTCTCGCGGGGGCTGATCTTTGCTGCGTGGTGGTTGTTACTGCGGTAGTTCTCGGTGTTCTTCGTGTTTGACTTGTGTGTTGGTGTTGCATCTTTCTTGGGTGGGTCGCTCTGTACTGGTGGTGTCGTGTGGTCTCGGTTTGCTCTGTAGTTTGGGCGTGTTGGAGTGGTTTCATAGGAAGTACACCTCCCCAGATGTGATAGAGGAAAAAAGCTAATAATAACAAGCGAACTAAGTAATATTCGCATTGACACTTTTAATGTAAGAAGCCTCGCCAAAAACATTATGATGATTTTCCTAAGAGTTGATGCGTGCGATATCAAATAGTTATCTTGATGCGGTGTGTTGACGAGACTTTCTTAATCGAACCAATAAAGATTGCTTTATTTGTTAAAAGGATTAATGGGATTTCATATTGTTAGACAAAACAAGAGAGGGGGGGAGTCTCTATTTTCATAAAAAATCGATACTATGTTGCAACCAAAAATAAATAATATTTTCTAAAATTGACAAGCGTGACTACTTGAATCCTCAGTTTCGAATTGAAAACAAATTCCTTCAATGTAGCTGATAGTCGGATTATAGCCTACCCCTAATGCCGTGAGATTGAATCTCATTCGCACTTGAATTACTAATCAAACACTCTTGCATACACACCGATAACGGTCACGTATCTCTGGTGACGTTCCACACATTGATGTACCGGTAATCCGAATAGCCCTTCGCTAGGCAGCAACGCGCTATCAAATATGTTAATGATGTCAAACGGCCTGATCAGCTACATAACGGTGCCTACCATTAATGAGTAACAATGGACAGAAACCAAACAATATGAGGTTTAGGAGTAACCTAGAAGCTGATGTCAAATCTATTGTAATAAAAACAGATATGACGGATTAAAGTGGTAATCTATATTTTACATTTTAATATCAAAATATAAATATTTCACCATAAATTACCGGCAGGACGATGAAAATTGCAGACGTTACTTTTAATAAGTAAGTATATGAGGTTGACTTTTTCATACAATACAGCAATGACCAGATTGAGCACCATCAAACTAACCTGCTTTCATAACCCTCTTAATATACATGTTATAATCGTCATTTCCTTTAAAAACCACAAAGACTTAAGAATGCAAGAGGGATTTAAAATCCATGGATAACATCAGGTATAAAAACTCAATAAGTCAAAAACCTAAACTCTACAGAAAATTATAAGGAGGCTATGCAATCCATTAATTATATAATAGTAATGAGAGACAATTTGACAAATTGGTTTTGAAGAAAGCAAAAAGAAAATATTACAACACTTTAAAAATTTAAAAATGTATGATGAAGACACACCAAAATCACC
>JABUQX010112381.1:7500-15166 GCA_015478945.1 Trachelipus rathkii
GCGAGAAGGCTAGTGGTGAACCTAGGTCAGTGTGTTCAAGAACTTGGTTAGGACGCATCCGGAATGTGTTGGTGGGTTTTAATATTTAGTTGCTTCCAGATCGTTGAGAATGCTGAACGTTCGGCCTCCTCCCCACCTAAAACAGTATGAGAGGACCCAACCTTCAGTGTTATGTCTTGAAATCCCCTAATAGAGGACCTCGTATTTGGATGACAAGATATAACAGTTCTCGCGTGAGAGTGTAAGGTAATCAAAAAGGCGTGAAAGTTCTGTCTGTTTAGGCAGAACACGTCAGCAAGAAGCACAAGATTATTGTGTAGAAGGATGAAGATTTTAAGCCAGAATATCGAAAGTTAGGAGATTTTCAATGATTCACCGCAGACGTGTTAGCGGGAGTGTTTAATGTTTACATAGCACTACTCCCCCTTCACGACGGAAATTATGAAATAAGTTATAGTTGGATATATTAAACGAGTTAGAGGATGAATTCTTAGCCATCTGGGTCTCAGACAAGAGCAAAAGATTAGGGTTAGAGTTAGAGAGGTGGTATTCCACGGATGCAAAGTTAGAGTTCAAGCCACGGATGTTGGTGAAGTCAAATGAAAGCCCGCGCCTGCGCAATCCGCCATCATATACGCACACACAGTCACAACAACAAAAAAGAGCAACAGACAGAAACAAACGACAAAACCCAAAAGAGAAACGAGGATAAAGTTATTCGTAAGCTAAAACCTAAATTCAAAAAAGCTAAAAAAAAAAAAAATAAAAAAAAAAAACAAAAAAAAAAAAAAAAAAAAAAAAAAAAAAAAAAAAAAAAAAAAAAAAAAAAAAATAAAAAAAAAAAATAAAAAAAAAAAAAAAAAAAAAATTTTCAACTGTTGTGACCTTTTCCCTACGGACATCAACCTCTGCAAAAAAATTGATACAAAAGAAAAAAATACATTTGATCAACTAAAAAGTGGAAGCTAAAACCTGTATAATTATAATAACGGATATTCAAATACGTAAACGCCAAAAAAACTAAGTTAAAAAGAAGTCGAGGAAAAAAAATAAAAATAAAAAACATAACCTAGTACTAGCTAAATCTATACGTATCCCTTCCCCACAGGCTTGATTTTCAGACTGACTGGTTTAAATCTCAACATACTGAAATAAGCTTCAATTCAAAAATCAATCAAATACTAAATTTCACTCCTTAAAATAGGACCTTGCCTATAATTAAAATTTTAAGACATAAAGCCATTAAATTGAGTCTTAGCTTAATAAAGAATACACACTTAATTAAAAAAAAAAATAATGAAAGATTTAGAACTCACACATTCATTGGAGCTGATAAAACACAACCTGTCACTAACGCACACTATAAGCAACTATATATATATATACTCATATATATTATATATATACTCTATATATGTATATACTTATATAACTATACTATATACATATTTACATTAGTATATATATATATAATATATATATATATTATATATATATATTTAATTTATCTTATATATATTTACCTATATACTATATATATACTATATATATATTATATTTAACTTTATATTATATTATATTTATATTTATACCTCTATATACAAATTATGATAGGGTCTTTATATACTACTATATATATACTATATATATCTATATATATAATATATATATATATATCATAAATATAATAATTATATATTATATAATATCTATATATAATATATATATATATAATATTATATATATATATATATATATATATTCTATATATATAATTATATATATATATATATATATATATATATATATATATTATATATATAATATATATAGGTTTATCGGGTATCGTCGATCATATTAGCTTTAGGTCCCGGTTTGAATCCTCCTAGTTCAGGTAATGAACAAATTTTGTTAAGTGTACACAGATTAATATTTGCATACAAAACAACTCTTATGCATAATCTGAATAGCAAGTGATACTAAACCATTGACTACATTATATATATATATACTATATATTATAATTATATATATATATATTATATATACTATATATATATATATTATATATATACAATATATATATAGTATAGCTGTATATTTGTATATTTATTATCTATATATATATACTATATCATATATATATATATATATACTATATATATATATATATCTATATATATATATATATATATATATATATATATAATATATATAATATATATTATATATAGTACTATATATATGTATATATATATATATATATGATATATAATATATATTATATATTATACTATGATATATATATATATATATATATATATATTATATATATATAATATATATATATATATATATATATATATATATACTATACTATATATTAATATTGCGTCAAAAAATATGTGACAAAGTTGCATTCGTAACTGTAAATAAAGAACAGTTTTTTGTGGGGGAGTGTTTTTTAAACGGTCCTTCTAGCAAATAACTAGTACCTGTTATACATAGTTTCTTGTAGTTTTAGTGTTGATGAGTGAGTGTCCTGTGTTATGTAACGCATGTGTAGCATACTCTAAATTTACGAACACAACAGAGGCGTACATAACTTACAGATTGCCATTAGTCAATTATATTACCCAACAAAATAATTTTTTTTTAGGTAATAGTATATATATATATATATATATTACTATATATATATATATTATATATAATATATTATATATACTTAATATATATATATATATTTATATATCTATATATATTATATCTATATTATATATATATTATATATATATATATATATATATATATCTATATATGCTGGAAATCGTTTTCAGTATAATTTTATTTAATTCTTAAAAATTTAATAATTATATATATATATATATATATATATATTATAATTATATATCATATTATATATATACTATCTTTATATATATATATATATTATATTATATATATATATATATAATATATATATATATATATTAAAATTTATATATAATATATATTTTTTTTTTCTATATCTTTCAAAATAAAGATATATATATATATATATTATATATATAGTATATCTATATCTAAAAAAAAGAACAAGAAAAATTAAGAGTGACGACAACCAAATCGAATCATTAAAAAAATCGATTATCGAAAATAATTTTATCGTGTTATCGATAACGAATAACTTACCGGAAATCAAGTATTACCCTCAAAAATAAATGATTGAATATATACACAGACACACTTGTTAGTATACACAATTTATATAAAAATAATAAAAATAAAACAAAAATATAATTTTATCACCAATCAACAAGACCTCACTCTACGGAACCTAAAACCTAAAACACGATATATACTTTGCATATATATATATACTATATATATATATATATATATTTATATATATATATATATATATATATATATATATATATATATATATATATATATATATATACTAACATATATATACGGTATATACTGCTGCTCATATACTATATATATATATACCTATATTATATATATATATATATATGCTGCTATATCCTCTTCTTCACCTGCTATATATATAACACTTACTATAACCTTAACCTTATATATATATTACTTATATATATATATATATATATAACATATAACTATATATATATACATATATATACATATTTATATATATATATATATATATATATGCTATATATATAGATCTCTATACTATAGTAATCATAATATGAACTGCTTTTAAAACTCTTATAGATACATATATATATAATATATATATATATATATATATATATATATAAAAAGTTTTACTTTAAACCGTAGCTTTTATAGTTTAGTTTTCAAAGTGGAAGGTTGTGCTCGTGATTGCTCTGCTGTGTGTTTGTGTTTTGTTTTTAATTTTTTCTATTAGAGTGTTGTTTTAATTTTGCTTTAAGTGATTTAGTATTTTAATGTCATATTAGTTTAGAGGTTTTAATTATTTATAAATACTCGAATAAGCGCTTTTTAAGAAGACTTAGATGAAAACATAGCCTAATCTCTCGAACAAGCCGAAATTTTAAGATAAGTTTTTTAGTGTTTTACCTTTTTAACTTTTTAAGTTTTACGTATTTAATTTATTCATTAATGCAGCTTTTAGCCTTTTTTAAAGTTTTAATTAGGATTATTGGTATCCGGTTTTTTGGGGTTAAATTTAAGTATGAATTAAATGAAAGCTATTACGAGTGTGTGTATCTTCGAGCTTTAACGTTTAAGGTTTTTATTTAATCTATATATATTAATCTGATTTAGTTGGTTTTGTCTCTATTTTTATAATCATAAATTTTAATAATTTTTATTTTTAAGGTTTCAGTGCGTTTTTTTTTCTTTGCTTTATCTTTTTTTGTACGTGATCTGTGTGTGTTTGTTGTGTGGGCGCTGGTTTTATTTAATAAAAACCCAATTCTGTGGGTTTTTTGGGTGGGCTGTGTATGGTCGATTGTGTGTGTTTGTTTGTGAGGCTGTCTGATTGAATGACTGGACAGAGAAGATGTAGGGGTGGGCGCAGGCTGGGGTTCTCTATTGACTTCGCCAACGTTCGTGGCCTGAAAGCTAACCATGAATCTGTGGAATATCACCTCGCTAACTCTCTACCTAACATTTTACTTCTGTCTGAGACCCAGCTAGCCAGGGATTCTTTTTCAAATAAACTTAATATCTCCAACTATAACCTTTTCTACAATTTCAGACTAAATGGTGGAGTCTGTGCCTATATAAACATTAACACTCCTGTAACACGTCTTGAGAATCTTGAATCTCCTAATTTCGATGTTCTATGGCTTAAAATCTTTCTTCCTACTACTACCATTATCTTGTGTTTCTGCTACTGCTCTCCTAACGGAACAGATTTTCACCTCCTTTTTGAATATCTTACTACTTCTCATGAGACTGTTACTTCTTCCCATCCAAATGCTGAGATCCTCTATTTAGGGGATTTCAACGTACATCACACTGAGTGGTTGGGCTCCTCTCATACTGATGCAGGAGGGGAGGAGGCCAAAACATTCAGTATTCTCAACGATCTGGAACAGTTAATTAAAGAACCTACACACATACCAGATCGTCCTAACCAATTCTTGAACACGCTTGATTTATGTTTCACCACTACTCCTTCTCGATATAAATACACCATTTTCCCTCCTATGGTAACTCTGACCACAATCTTGTAGCTCTTAATTTTAAAACTTTTTCTCCAGCAGCTCCACCATGCCCCAAACGTACTTTCTGGCACTTTAATCGGGCTAATTGGGGGGCGTTGCGTCGTTTCTTTGCAAACTATGCTTGGAGTGAATCTTGCTTTGACTCGGAGGACGTTTCGGTCACCGCTGAAAAGGTAGGAGCCGTAATCGTCGAGGGTATGAGCGGGTTCATTCCATCTTCAACTAAATCTTTTTCTCCACAAAATCCATGGTTCGATGGGGAATGTTCTCGCTCCATTCAGGAGAGAGACATTGCCTATCGGGCATGGAAAAACTAATTTCCATTCTGCTCGGAATCGTTGCAGAGCTATTATTCGACAGGCTAAGCGCGCTTTCACTAAAAGAAAGTGCGACAACCTACTTGGCTCTCCCACTGATAAAAATTTCTGGCCTCTTGCCAAAAACATCTCTAACAACTTTTGTAAATCTGCCTTTCCTCCACTTATTCGTTCTGACGGTTCTGTAGCTAACTCTCCTACTGAAAAGGCTAATCTCTTCGGCCTCCTTTTTTCATCTAATTCTACCCTGGACGATTCCGGCATCCCTCCTCCTGCTTCTTCTCCTCTCAGGTTTCCTATGCCTCTTCCCGCGATTACGCATGATCGGGTGCATGGGATTCTGAGATCTATGAATGTCATCATCTTCTTTTTTTTTCAGTAGGGAACTCCCTCCCGATGTTTTGAGGTGTGCTTCGAGCTGGCCCCTGTCCTCTGCGTTCAACTCTACTCTCTGCCTTAATACTGGTACATTTCCTTAGTGCTGGAAGCGTTCATATATAGTCAATCCCGAAAAAGGGCAGCCGCTCTGATCCTTCAACTATCGTCCTATAGCTCTCACTTGTATTCTGTCTAAAATCTTTGAAAGTCTCCTTAACTCATTTCCTGGATCATCAGTATGGCTTTCGAAGCTAGAGGTCAACTGGTGACATATTTTCCTATCTTACTGATTTATGGTCTTCTGCCCTAAGGATTATGGGAAGCCTTGGGTGGTGGCACTTACATATCAAAAGCTTTTGACCGATTATGCCACGTGTCATACTCTCTGACTCCCTCCTTTGGGTTTCCTCCTCTTTCTCTTTGCTTACTATTGCCAAGTTTTTCTCTCTGATCGTTCCATATCATCACTCGTTGATGGAGCAACCTCTTCCACCTTTCCAGTTAATTGTGGTGTTCCTCAAGGTTCTGTTCTATCTCCAACTTTATTCTTACTTTTCATCAACGATCTTCTCAGCTGCACTTCTAACTCTGTTCACTCTTATGCCGATGACTCAACTCTCCATTCTTCCACTCATTTTTCAAATCTGCTCCCTCTTTTGCATCTAGAGTTGCCTCTCGTCTGTTTCCGATTCTATTCTGGACCATCTGGACGGGATTTTCCGGTGGGGCCGCCTCAACCTTGTGAAATTCAACTCTTTAAAAAGAACTCAACTTCTTTACATCTCCCTCTCAAAAACACATCCCAAATTTCCTATCCCCTTCGATTCGACAGTTCTGCAACGTCTCACATGATGACAATATAAACATTCAGGTCTAAACATGAACAAGTTATCTTGGAGCACCATAATCTAGCTGTAATAACAGTTTGCTAGGTTGCGACACTATTCTTTACACAGCTGTTCAAGTATCGGGAATTTTTCTTCTGCTTCTCCAGTTATAAGGGCCTTATTCACTTGCACCTTGTTTAGATGCTGTTGTCACATCTGGGGGCTCCACCCTTCTATTGGATAAGGTTGAGTCTAAAGCTAAGAGACTTTCAACTGTCCTACTTTCTAACCTTTTTATCCTCTATCTCTGCGACGACGTTGGCGCTATTCTCTATTTTCTATAGGTACTATAACGGTAGATGCTCAGAAGAGTTGGCCACTCGCACATTCCACCTCTGTGCGTGCCCTCACTTGCAAGGGGGGCCATGCTCTCGCATGAATTTTGCGTGAGCATTGAAAATCCCAGACTCGTTCGTTGTGGTGCCTCCTTTCTTTCCAGCCACTTCTGCTCTGTGGAACTCCTTGCCATCTTCTGTTTTTCCTACAACTGTATTTAATCTTCCTATCTTTAAAGCCCACGTGCTCACCTGAGAGATTTGCGTTAGGTTTAAGCTTGGTGGGTTTTTCATTATTCTATTTCCTGCCCCCTCGAAAAGGGCTCAGCCCGTGAGTGGTGTGTCTGTAAAAAAAAAAAAAAAAAAATATATATATATAGAAAATGTGTTGGATTTTTCTTTTTTTCTAATGCAGGTTGTTAGTTCTTGATGGTTTCCAAAAGGATACTGGTGTGTTTCATGTTGGTACTGAATGCTTTTTCTTCTTTGGTCTGATCTTATGCTGGGAGCTGCTGCTGTTATATTGTTATCTGCTTTTTCTCGGGGTAGCCAGATGTGTAGGTCGTCCCCGTCTCTTCTTGGATTTTCTGTTTGGTTTT
>JABUQX010112383.1:0-2500 GCA_015478945.1 Trachelipus rathkii
TTAATAATACCATTCTTCAAAATTCCCAAGAACATTACCTCTAAATGTCAAAGGATTCTTAACAAGAAGAATCAAAATCTATTTATTCTAATAGACCTAAAGGAAACTTTACTAACCAATTTTGAGTAAATATGCATGACGATACAGCTGCTTTACTAACAGTAGCATGATTTCTGACGCTGATAATAATAAAGCAGACACGAGGATTATCAAGGACCTAATTTGGAATACACGACTAACAATCTAACTAAAAATTACTTGAACTTAACTGAAAAAAATTCGATTCTCATTTACTGGATAAACATTCCAGAAACCAATCAGCCATGGAAACTTTTTGGTTTTTACAGTTCTTCCACTTTCCCGTTGGTCAAAATTATAATTATGACCCCTCCAAGTCGCCAACCGAGACCCTATAAAGAAAAACGCACCAATTCGATACCAGGAATACCAGAAAATTATCATCTTTATATGAGGTAGAATAATATATATATATATATATATATATATATATATATATATATATATATATATATATATATATATATATATATATATATATAGTATATATATATATATATATATATATATATATATATATATATATATATATATATATATATATATATATATATATATATATATATAATATAATATATATATATATATATATATATATATATATATATATATATATATATATATATAATGTATATATATATATATATATATATATATATATATATATATATATATATATATATATATATATATATATATATATATATATATATATATATATATATGTATATATATATATATATATATATATATATATATATATATATATATATATATATATATATATATATATATATATATATATATATATGTCATCCACCTTCTTTCCTCAAGATGGGGTAGTTATAATATACCAGAAACAGAAGAAGTTGTGAAGAATATGACACAAGTCAAAAGAAAGAAAGCCCAGCCTTACCGCCTTATACATATTAATAAGAACTCGTCGCAGTCAGAAAATCCACCCTAGAGCTTCACGGAACTCACTATGGCATCTCATCAATGTGGGGTTCATCCCTTAGCCCAGGTGGGCCACAATCATACACAAAACCCAACCATTCATTCTATTATGCACCTGTCTTCGCCTTTGCCAAACTCACTTTTCTCTCCTCCAGGCATTCCTTTACTGAGTCATATATCCACTTTTTCTTCGGTCTCCCAGCCGGTTGATTCCCAACTCACTCACCACTAAACATCCGCTTAACCAACTGCTATCATCCATTCCACATGTATTAAACCATCTCAACATGCTCATTTATTCCTCTCATTTATCCACACACACAACTCTTTAATACGTTCATTCCTCATTTTATCAATTCTTCTCACACCTATACCCCCTAAGATTGTCCCATCTGAACACATTGTACTTTAGATCTACACCTCTTATTCAGACCATAGTCTCACTATAATACATTAACACAGGTAACAACATACCCTCATGTAAGACCTATCGCACTCAAGACTTAGTCCTTTACATCCACCAACAGTTTAATTGCAGCCACCTCCCTGCCATTCACAGCTTTCCTACTACACTCCTCATTATCCGTTCCCTTTTCATCAATATATATCTAAATATTTAAACTCAGACACTTGTTCCAGCTGCTCACCATCTAACATACCTTCACACTGAGGACTGTCCATAACCTTACTCATATATATATATATATATATATATATATATATATATATATATATATATATATATATATATATATATATATATATATATATATATATATATATATATATATATATATATATGCGGTATATTAGGTTATGGCTGGCTGAGCACCGAAACTATTCCCATGGCACCAGGAGATCGTGCAAAAGAAGACCGCACTTTCGCCAGGACGCTGAATTATACACCGCACCGCACCGCACCAGTGTGGGGGACAGAAATAATATGTATTATATTATAGGATATATAACAAGTGCAGGCTTCATTTTATCAATTTTATAAATGAATAAGCGTCAACATTGGTTTGATGGAGTAAAACACTCAGAAAATTTTAAAGTACGAAGTATCCCTTTTATGCGCATTGTTTCTTGGAGAGGGGGGAGGGGGGGAGGGAGGATGGGGTAATATAAGTAATCAGTTATGCTTCGAATCTCAAGTTTGAACAACTTAATACAGTATAAATAAATAAACATGGTATAAATATAATTAAAATTATAGTACTTCAATCCAATGTTATAATCTTCAGACCATCTTGTGTGTGTGTGTGTGTGTGTGTGTGTGTGTGTGTGTGTGTGTGTGTGTGTGTGTGTGTGTGTGTGTGTGCATGCAGTACCTTTATGGAAAATTTCCCACAAAAGTAAAACAAAATAAAAAAAAATAGTTATTTTCTTTCAAAATTTAGTACCAAGAGAAAATACTAAAAGTATTTGTGATTATAAAAATAAACTTTTGTTATATTCCAAATCA
>JABUQX010112383.1:7500-29592 GCA_015478945.1 Trachelipus rathkii
GAAACAACGAATTGTTCAAGAGCATCCGCGCTTCTATTAAAGGAACGGGCATTGTCACTATATAAGAAATTTGGAACTCCAAACCTAGTGACAAAACGCTTGAACGATTGCACAAATGATTTTGCAGACATGTCAGGGATCAAATCTAAATACACACAACGAATGTTGAGACAAGTGTACAACAATATGTACATTTTTTGTGGTTGATTTGAACCTTTGACTCTGACAAAGAAATGTTTAGTGTAGTCAACACCTACACTAGTGAAAGGACGATAAAAGTTAACTTGAGCTTTTGTGAAATTCGTGAACTTTGGATATTGAAAGGAAAAGCTGTTGTACTTTTTGCAGATGACACATTCCGACAGTATTTTTCTTATCGTGTGTCGAGCTGATGTAATCCAATATCCTTTTAAGCGAATACATGTAAGGGTTGCCTGAATGCCAAGGTGTTTACAGGCAACATGCGCATCTTTAATGATGAGAAAGGTCAGATGATGTGATTTACTAAGAACTACAGGATTCACCACCTCAAAACAGTAATAATTAGTACGAGATAGACGGCCCTTACTTCTGATGAGCCCTGAGTCATCTAAAAAGAGGTTGAGACGAGAAACCAAATCAGGTGGTGTTTTAGCAGAAGCAGGGTTTGACTTAACATCATTAAGAAACCGAAGTTCAACAGAAAAACTTTCCTGCTGCATAACTTTTAACAAGAAAAGTCTAGCTTTTCTGTCACATTCGATTGAGGAAAGAGTTGATACACCAAATTTGAAAAGTAGAGAACATACTCTCAACAATGTTGACAAAGAAGAATATCATGAAATGTTGATGATGATAGGAGGAGGTGGGGCCTGTATGACCATAAATGTTGAAGAAGGGTCCATTAATCCTCCCCCCGAACTGCTGAAATTGGGCCAGTAAACCTGATCATGGTTGAGCCAGTTCGGACCAAATTTCCAAAGGTTTAGTTTTTTGACAAACTCTCGATGTGATAATCCTCGAGTTATCAAGTCAGCAGGGTTTTCATCCGTTTTAACGTAGTGAAAAGAGATAGGCAGTAAATTGTCATCTCTCATGGAGGAGACCATGCTTTTGATATCTTGGATTCTATTTTTAACAAAAATTTGTTTTGTCTTGCTACCTCCTCCCGCTACCCATGCAAGGACGATTTGGAAATCCGAGAAGATGTTGACAGCCTTGAATTCAACCTCTGTTAATCCCGTCAATATTTGTGGAAGGCACTTAAGAGCCAAATAGACTGATAATAGCTCGAGGCAAGGAAGTGTTTTTCCCCTGAGAGAAGCCACCTTAGATTTTGCCCACAATAATGACGGGACAGTTTCTGAACCGGTGACGTAGACTGCAAACCCATAACATTGTGAACTTGCGTCACAAAAGATGTTGAGAGTTGAATTTGCTGATGCTTCAAAGCAGAAGCGTTGAAAAGATAAGTTTTTGAGGTCGTCGAGATCAGCTCGAAGTTTCTCCCAATCTTCTTTTATATCCTGGTCAATGGAGTCATCCCAACTCATTTCTTTCTCCCATGTCCGTCTCATCAACAGACGTCCCTTAAGGTTGGAAGGAGAAAAAAAGAAAGGATCAAGATTTTGTTTACTTAGGAGAAAGATCTCGTTTGATTCGACTGAAAGTGGAGTCAAAGTCTGCTAAATCTAAGGGTATCATTTCAGGATGATATAGATACCCCAAGACTTTTTCCTCATCACAATTATGAGAGGAAAGCATCCGATGATTTGAGCTTTTAGATCAGGGTGGTTGGTGTTCCAGGAACACAAGTTGAACCACCCTCCTTCATCCTTTCTACAGAGGCTGAATAGATGTCTCTCAAAACATCAGGGGATGAATGAGTGCAGATAAATTATCCACACCTGATTATTGACCAAATGAAACTAGATCAGATGAATGTTGCTTTTAATATGATGTCTTATTACGGCTCTAAAGATAAGGGGATACCATAGAAAAATGATTGTCGCGTACCTATAAGTAACAAGTCGGCCATCTTCTTCCCAGAAGAAGCAATGATCGCTTTCAAGTTTAAGATAGATCTGAAGAAAGGATTTCAGCGACAACCACACATATTTGTTGGTCCTAAAGGAAAGGAGACGAAGTAAAGGAACCAACAAGTCGATGCCTGGGTAACAGGCTTGATTAAAAAGAGCCTTTTGTTCTAAGGCTACAATTGAACACAGGCCTGATTTTAGTAGAAACCTGAGATCAGCCATTTTTATTACAGGCCTGTGGGGAATCCATATGTAACGATCGAACTCCTTCGGATCAACAGAGATGATTTCGATGATACCACATCTCAGTTGTTCCTTAAAAACATCAGTGTAGGCCTTATCAAGACCTTGATTGCTAAGACGATTTTTAACTCGTCTAAGCGTACTTAAAGCAATACGATAATTCGAGGGGACCTGATCCACTAATTCTGGGATCCATGGGATTTCAATATGGTATTTTCCATCGATAAATTGAATTGCATTGTGGAATTTAGAGATAAATTCCTTATCGATGGTACCATAATCCTTCTCCTCCTGAATACCCAAAGACTCCAAGCTGTACAGATATTCCAAACCCAGGTCGGCACTTATTTCATTTGAAGAAATGCTAAGAACGTCCGGGTAAGTAGGATGAGGGTTAATGATCGAGTTGACGAGATTAGGAGAAGCTTGGAATAGGTGTTTTGGCAGCGAGGAGACAGACATGGATAGTCATGAATCCCTCTGATTTGATTGTAAATCAAGAGTTGATGTTGAAGTCTGCTTTCTGTATAGAAAGGCTTGTTGATGAGGAAGTAGAAAAGAATTCACTGGGCCGAAAGGAACCAACCCAAAGCAAGTCTGAATGGCACTACCTTCCAAACAATCGATAATTTGGAAGTGTTTCATATGACATAAAGTGTCAGTACCTAAAAGAAGGTCGATGTCATCGACCGAATCCCCATAAGGGCCCACAAAGGACTTGTCAGCCACATTATATTTTAACGAAATGCGACTAATGGCTGATGCTAACCCTTTAACCGCAAACCCAACATCCAAAGAAGGGTCGACCAGAACCGGGGTTCTAAAGAAGGAATTGCAGCAGCAATTTATATCTAGGTCGACTAGGTACGATGTACGTTCTTCTTCTCCGATAAATGTTTTTATAGGATTTCTGATTACAGGTAATTGTTCACAGTTGATTCCGAGTTTAGTAAGCAATTTAGGGCCAGCATATGTTCTCTGTGATCCCAAATCTATAAGAGAGCGAATAGGAACTGATTTGTTATTGTGCCTTGCTATTATGGTTAAGAAAGGATTTGATGAATAAGTTGATGATTGCCCAGTATTAATACAAAGATGATTAACATCAGCTTTATTTCCTTCATCAGCATTTTCTTGACGAGAATGCTCCCTGTTTTGATTAGTGGTTCCAGCGGAACAGAGAGCGGCTAGATGTTTTCGGCTCTTACATTTATAGCAAGGATACTTTAAATTGAGTGTTTTAGCCGGGCATGTATCTGCCATGTGCTTTATGCTGGAACAGTTACAGCACATGTTTAATGCTACACATCTGTCCCTTTTTGATTTAGGGTTTACGTAAACCGTGCAGTCAGAGAGGTAATGGTCTCCATTGCACAGCTTACACTTGACTTCCCTTGAAGATTGATTCGAAGTTGAATTAGAATTTGATTGAGATTCAGAAGAGAACGTAGTTCTTTTTAGAGAGCCACTACCTTTTGAATTGTTGAAAGTATGACTCCTCTGATCAGAAGGTATCCTCTTCTCCCTTTTGAAGTTCCCTTTGGAAGAAGATGATTTAGTTGATGAGAATGAAGTTGAGGTCTGAGAGGTGCGAAACCTCAGCATTGATTGAATTATCTGATTATGCTCCTTAAAAATCAGATTAATCGACGGATATTGTTCCTTAGTCGCCAGCTTCAACTCTCTTAAAAATGAGAGAGGAAGTTTATCAACTAATATATGGCTGATTAATTTGCAGCCAGAACTTTCCTCTGGGAAGAGGTCAACCCCGAGCTCCTTGAGTTCTTTTAGATGAGCCCGAACCTTTAAAATAAAGGATCTGACTGTCTCAAGTTGCTTCCCGTCCAGAGGCGGAGATGAGTCCAGTTCATGGAAAATAGAATCAATAATGAAGGCCTTGTCCAAATAATGTTCTTTTAAAATGGACAAAGCAACTTCATAGTTCTCATCCGTACCCGTCAAATGCTCAATGTCTCTGAGAGCATATCCCTTTAAATGGGACTTGAGATACTGCAACTTAACAGCTTGTGACAAGTCCTTCCTCCCCCCATACACATTATTGAACTCCTGCAGGAAGGAACGAAAGGAGTGCTTGTCCTTCTCGCCTGAAAAATCTCCGCATTTATTTTAGGGCTGGGATCTTCAGGCTAAAAGGCTGCATAGGAAAAGACTTGGAGTGTTCACAGCATGTTTTGTTCGAATTTGAAGCTGTTCTCTCATTATCAGAAAGGGCATCAGAAGATCTTCGAGACTTGCTTTCATATCCATATTCGACTCTTAACAGTTGAAGAGCTTGAGCCACTTTTATGTGGTAAGCATCTGTGGCGGAAATCTCTTCGTCTAGAAGCGTGATTGGTCGAGCTTGGTGTACTCAGCCCCTATTAATAGGTTTTCGATCAGAGTATCTTGAGCTTTAATGTCCGAGATAATCGAGGTCACCTTGTCGAAAATTGTTTTGATAACAACAGGGTCGATGAGGGTAGGTGACTCTGAATCATCACCTTTTTCAGGAAAATGTTTGCAGCATAGAGTAAGCTTTCTTCTTAAAACACCCCTTTTCATCCGAAGGGGACTCAGCTCACCCTGTAATGTTGCTTTTAAACTAGCTATATTTTCATCCGAAGAAGACGCAGGTTTTTCATTTGAGAACTCCTCTGTGACCTTTAAGTCTAAATCGTTTAATATATCCATCGTGAACAAATTATATTTAAATGTGAAGTAGTGTAAATATTTCCCAACTGGCTACTAGAGCAGCTAATAAACCCTGGGAAACTAACTGCGCAAAAAAATATCAACAGCGCAGAAAAATATTAACTGCGCCCAAAAAAAACACACTGCAGAGTCAAAAGCACAAAAAAATGTCAACAGCGCAGAAAAATATCAATAGCGCAGAAAAATATCAACTGCGCCTGAGAAAACCGCACTGAAGAATCAAAAGTACAAAAAAATGTCAACAGCGCAGAAAAATATCAATAGCGCAGAAAAATATCAACTGCGCCTGAGAAAACCGCACTGAAGAATCAAAAGTACAAAAAAATGTCAACAGCGCAGAAAAAATATCACATAAATCAATTTCGCCCACGTGAAACAAACACAAAGTCAATTGCGCACACGTGAAGCAACTACCAAGTCACTGCGCATATATGAAATGAACTGCGCAACTATAAAGTCAATTGCGCACGTATGAGTTGACTGCGCACACGTGAAGCAACTGCAAAGTCAATTGCGCACGAGAAAACAAGCACAAAGTCAATTGCGCACGTATAAGTTGACTGCGCACACGTGAAGCAACTACAAAGTCAATTGCGCACGAGAAAACAAGCACAAAGTCAATTGCGCACGTATAAGTTGACTGCGCACACGTGAAGCAACTACAAAGTCACTGCGCACGTATGAAGCAAACACAAAGTCAATTGCGCACATATAAGTTGACTGCGCACACGAGAAGCAACTACGAAGTCACTGCGCACATATGAAACAAACACAAAGTCAATTGCGCACGTATAAGTTGACTGCGCACGCAGCAACTACAAAGTTAATTGCGCACGAGAAAACAAGCACAAAAGTCAATTGCGCACGTATAAGTTGACTGCGCACACGTGAAGCCAATACAAAGTCACTGCGCATATATGAAGCAATGAACTGCGCAACTATAAAGGTCAAATTGCGCACGTATGGAGTTGACTGCGCACTCGATGGAAGCAGCTGCAAAGTCAATTGCGCCTGAGAAAAGCTCAGCAAAAAGTCAATTGCACATACTAGTTGACTGCCTGCGCACACGTGGGCCAATACGAAGTCACTGCGCACGTATGAAGCAAACACAAAGTCAGTTGCGCACACCTGGTTCTGACTGCGCACGTGACCAGCTTCAAAGTCAATTTAGCACGGCTGGCACAAAGTCAATTGCGCGCAGAAGTGAACTGCGCACGTGAAGCCAATACAAAGTCAGTACTTTGAGAAAACAAGCACAAAGTCAATTGTGCACGTATAAGTTGACTGCGCACGTAAGAGAAACAATACAAAATCACTGCACCCGCACAAATGAAGCAAACACAAAGTCAATTGTGCACATATAAGTTGACTGCGCACACGAGAAGCAACTACGAAGTCACTGCGCACATATGAAACAAACACAAAGTCAGTTGCGCACATATAAGTTGACTGCGCACACGTGAAGCACAACTACAAAGTCAATTGCGCACGAGAAAACAAGCGAAGTCAATTGCGCACGTATAAGTGAACTGCGCACACGTGAAGCAGCTACAAGTTGTTGCAGAAAATACTTCAGATCACATTGCGCACGTATAGAGTGAACAGCGCAGGTGCTGGAAACAAATACACTCTTAAAATGAACTGCGCACGTTTAAATTGAAGAAACAGCGCAGTTGCGAAAACAAATGCGCACTCTTAAAATGAACTGCGCACGTTTAAATTGAACAAACAGCGCAGGTGTGAAATGAAAACAAATGCGCACTCCTGCGCTCGGATGAAGTCGATATACCGCACCGCACCGCACCGTTTCGCACGCACCAGACTGCACCGCACCGTTCCGCACTGCACCGCACCGCACCGTTTCGCATGCACCAGAACTGTACCGCACCGTTCCGCACAGCGCACCGCACCGCACCGTTTCGCACGCACCAGAACTGCCGCACCGTTCGCTGGCACCACCGTTTCGCACGCACCAGAACTGTACCACACCGTTCCGCACAGCACCACTGCGCCCGAACACTGCCTTTACAACTCAGCACTGCACAATAAAGATTGCTGAAGCAATGCAATATGCAAAACACCTGCAACTGCACAATAAAGATTTTATTAAAATGCAATATGCAACCATTCTTGGTCAGTTTGTGTTTGAGGAAGTAGAGAAGCAGAGTGTGTAATGAACGAAGTTGACACAACCATTTAAAAATAGTGACCGAACAGGACATCAAAATTCATACCATATATTTGTAATATATAACCTAGCAAATAAGCACTTTAAATATAGCGAAAAATTTCTTTATGCCAAAAAAAATAGCTCAAATTTTACTCACTAGATACTAAAGGCAATATTAATAAAGTATTTATCAAATACGAAGAATTTTAACTCAAAAAATATACGAAAAAAGTTTCAAAATTGCTAAATAAATATGAGAGCAAATTTCAAATTTAGCAAAAGAACTTATGTCAAATATTCAAAAATGGCAAGAAAATAAATATACGAGAGTAGGAATAATTTTCCAAAATAATTTCAAATTTGCAAAATTTGGATTATATTGTTTTTTATTAATGTGAGCAGTGTTTGTTTGATAGGTTGTTGGTTTGAATTAAAATTATGTACTCTCCTCGTTAATTTTAAGATGAGTCAAATACACATTTTTATGCATAGGTAGTTTAAAAGTAACTTAAACTGTGATAAATTTAAATTTACTTGATATTACGCAGATGGAGAAATGCACCCTTAAAAAATATGAAAAGAAACAAAAAACAACTTACTTGAGTAAAATCAGTAGATAGGTAACGGCAAGCGGTTAATTGATTGGAAAATTGTTCTTTTCCACAGTTATATTGAAATACGTTTCTTTCAATCAACAGTTAGTTACTGGGTAAACTTCTCTTCACCTACGTAGGTCTTGATACGAAACCACACAGTTTAAATCACAATTTTATTTGAATAGTTAAAACTTGAAAAGCCATAACATAATTTTGATCATGAAATTAAAGACTTCTTTAACGATATTCACGAAATCGATCAAAAAGGCAAAAACGGAGATTCACAAATGGTATTCGGTATATTCACACACGAAAGTAAAAAGCAAAAGAACAGATTCACAGACGGTATTTTCGACACGAAGCAAAAAGGCAAAAGAACAGATTCAGGTAATTTTTTTACCGAGTGAGATTTTGCTGTTCTTGTTCCTTTCAATTCAAAAGGAAACATTTCTCCAATTATAGCGAAAAACAAATGAATAATGAAAAACGCAATTAGCATTAATTCAGTAATTACCATTTTGAACATTTGACAAATAATTGAAAGTGAAAGTATGACTTAATATTTGAGATACTAAAAATTAAATTTAATAATATATATATATATATATATATATATATATAGTACTATATATATATATATATATATATATATATATATATATAATATATATATATATATATATATATATATATATATATATATATATATATTTTATCGCTACCTTTGTTCCCCAGAGCTGGTGGTGGGGTTTACAAACATGCACCAGAAATCCGTGGCATGCATGAGGATTCTTAGGGTATAAATAAGTGGTGAAGGAACCGAAACCCAAGTTACCATTATACTATCAGTCACCTTTTACTACACGCAGAACATACGTTGTGGATATATTTTCTCCCCCATATATATATATATATATATATATATATATATATATATATATATTATAAAAAGTTTCCGCCCTATTCTAGGTGAACTACTCTAGGTAATTTCTACCTAGGATCCGGACGAGGTATCGAAACCTGGTCCTTTATTATGCGACTCAGTTCCTCTATAGTTCTTTCTTTACATCATCAAATGAAGAAACCCGAAATATATTTATTATTATTTTCTGTGCCCTCCTTGAAAAGGAGATCGAACCAGGCCCTGTACCACGTTTGCGGTATACCTTTATTTTATCATGTCTTATCTTTGGGTAAAATTCTTTTATTAATTAAGCAAAATTATTCTATCCATAAGTTTTAAAATAATGTGAAAGAATTAAAGCTTAATATCCGAAGTCAGTAAACTATATTTTAAGTAACTAATTAACATATAATTTAATAATCGGAATATCATGATTTTCAAAAAATTTAATCAGAAATGCAAAAATATTTGGAGTCGGATTCGGAACCAGAGTAGAGTACGTTATTTTACAAGCGATTCCAAAGTTTTAATTTTTTTCCTTTTCAGCTTGAACAGCGATCCCAATTTCAACCCATACTTCAAAAAAAAGGTTGAAGTAGTTCAGTACAAGAGTGAAAGCTTACCAGAAATTCATAGGCCAAAACTAAACTCCAATTTGCTACAAGAGTCTCAAATTTCGCCAACTTTTAGCAAAACATCATTTCCAGAAGCACCAACATTTCCAAATTTTAATTTTTTCTCAACAGAGAACAAACATCCCAATCCAGCAAGATTTCCAACACAAAAAAGGGTCCCAGCTCCAGTAGTAAGTCATTTACAAGGTGAAGTAAAAACGACAGCAAAAGTAGAAAGAACAGCGACTTTTTCAGCACCAAAAACAGCTCAAGGTTTTTTAAATCCGTTTTCGAATGATGCAGGAAGACCAGCAATAAAATCAGAAAGAATAGTTTTACCAAATGCTTCAAAACAGTCTTACGAAGTGGAAGAAAAACTTGAAAAATCACATGAATTCGTTAGAAAATTTGAGGATAATTCTGAATCCATAAATATCAAGAAAGAATCAACAGGATTATCTCCACCACCATCACTTCCGAATAGGAGAGTTCTAAGACGAAGAAAAAGACCGAGGCCAAGTGAACCTATTCCCACACCTGCTTCAGAATCTTTGAGTCCATCTTCTATAAGACGTAAGGCTACTCATAATAACAAACCCACCTCAGAAACCACAAAACTTGACATACCAGATGACGCGATTCCTGATTTTGAATGGGGACAGAGGACTACGTAATTATAACAAAGAATTTATATTTTTCTTATTGTCAAACTTATTTATACGTTTCTTTTTTTTATCATTATTATTTCATTGAAAATAAATATTAAATTTTTAATAATAAAATCTAAATCTAAAATGCATTTTAATAAATAAAATTTCCTTGATAAATATAATTTTCATTATGATAGTATGAAAAATTGAAAAAAGGGTAGATACAATTATTTGGCAAATTAGTTACACCGATCTTCACTAACAAAAATTAAAAAAATACTGCTAAGTATAACGAGGTTAAATGAAATCAACAAAACACAAATTCCTATATCAGTTTCAGAATTTAAACCAACTGCACTCACAAAATACCGCTTCTATTTTTCGTAGAAGCAATAAAAATTTCTACAAATTAATCACTGATCAACGATCTTTGTGTGTAGATCCCATAGAAACAAAGGCCTCGTTTTATGGTGCTTTACATATTCAATAATTTGACCGAGTTTTACGCATCTATGCTCTAAACTACCATGCTCTGTGTTCCTTCCAAGATCATTACACATTTCACTAAATTCTCTCAGATAGCTGCCCACCAGTATTAGTTTAATGGCTTGACTTCCAATCATATCATTCAAAGATGCAGATAGAGTTGGAAATTATTTTTCCGCTCAAACTAGAACTCGTACTTAACTTACACTTATGAAAAGACGAATGCTTAACCAACTAATGTACTTTAACCTAGGATTACAAATACGAATTTTTTTTTTTTAAAATTCAGCTCCACATCTTCTCGGCCTACTCACCCTTAGAAATGTTCCTTAAGGTTTTGCACTTCAATCAGATTTAACGGTCATTAATGACCCGTTACTCATCTCATTCTACCATTAATATACTGATGAGTGGACTCTCCCATCTTTTACCCATAACATTCTATCTAATTTTGAAAAGTTTTATCCGTAAAATAACAGTGACAATTAAGCTTATTCTTTAAAAATTGAATTTTCATGATCTCCCCAACGGTATAACGGTCCCAATTTTTCCTTCCCCCAACTCCAAATTAGAACTTTCTTGCCATAATATGAACAAGTTATGAAAAAGATAAAGTTTTTGAGAGTAAATTTAAGGCGATAATTTTTCCTTTTATATTCGCTCCTCGCACATGAACTTCTTCTATAAGAGGAACTACTATAGGTAACTAAAGTAGAATCTGAAGTGGAGATTGAACCCTGGTCCTCTGCCTCCCGACTCGGTCCCTCTACAATTGCATTTTCTTTCCATCATCTGCGGTTTCCACTCAAAAGAAAACTCTTAAGTTACTTAATATTATTAATTTTCGAAAGGACAGAAAAATGTCAGGAAAATAATATTTATTCTGAAAAATGTATTAACTAAGGGAAATCCCCCCCCCTCTCACTATATATATATATATATATATATATATATATATATATATATATATATATATATATATATATATATATATATATATATATATATATATATATATATATATATATATATATATATATATATATATATATATATATATATATATATATATATATATATATAAATAATATAAAATAATTTTTTTTTTCAAAATATATGGTCCTCATTGTGAAGTCATGTTTGATGGTGAGCATCTGGAACAAGTATCAGAGTTTAAATATTTAAGATATATGTTGGATGAAATGAGAACGGATGATGAAGTAGGGAAGTTGTGAATGGTAGGAAGGTGGCCGGTGCAATAAAATCCTTGGTGGATTTGAAGGGACTAAGTCTTGAGTGCGCTAGGCTTTTGCATGAGCGTATGTTGTTACCCGTGTTAATGTATAGTAGCGAAACTATGGTCTGGAATAAAGTTGTAGATATAAAGTACAATGTGTTCAGATGAACAATCTTAGGGGCGTGTTAGGTGTGAGAAAAATTGATAAAATGAGGAATGAACGTATTAGAGAGTTGTGTGGTGTGAAGAAAGGGATAAATGAAAGTACGTTGAGATGGTTTGGTCATGTGGAAAGGATGGATGATAGTCGGTTGGTTAAGCGAATGTATAGTGGTGAGTGTGCTGGGAATCGACAGGCTGGGAGACCGAAGAAAAAGTGGATTGAGTCAGTAAAGAAATGTCTGGAGGAGAGAAATGTGAGTTTGGCAGAGGCGAGAAGAAAGATGCATAATAGGAGTGAATGGCGGGGTTTTGTGAGGGGGTATGGTTGTGGCCCACCTGGGCCAAAGGATGAACCCCACATTGACGAGATGTCATAGTGAGGGTCCGTCGCGGTCCCGTGAAGCTCTAGGGTGGATTTTCTGACTGCGACGAGTTCTCACTAAAAGGTATAAAAGGGGCGGTAAGGCTGGGCTTTCTTTTCGACTTGCGTCATATTCTTCTACTACTTTCTGTTTCCGGTGCATGTTACGCACCTTACCCCAGTCTTGGGAAAGAAGGTGGAATTGTTGATATATATATATATATATATATATATATATATATATATATATATATATATATATATATATATATATATATATATATATATATATATATATATATATATATATATTATATATATATATATATATATATATATATATATATATATATATATATATATATATATATATATATATATATATAAGAAAATTTTATTTTCTATGTGATACTTACAAAGATTTAAAATTTCTGCATGTGTAAGAACAACATATGTGTAGCAGCATGTTGAGATTAAATTATTCCTCTAATAATAATAATAATAATAATAATTAATAATTATAATAATATTTGATCTAAACACTTTAAAATATTCGCAATTAATATCAATGTAATTCAAATGAAAATGAATGAAAATTCCTTTCATTTGCCCTTCTTAAATTTTCCTCCAGTTTTCTGCTTCTTCGAATTCTTTCCTCCGTCATCTCCATTCTGAAATATAAGAGTTAATAGCTTGATTAAGAATTTTTAATTAATATAATAATTATCTAATTAATAATAATCCTTCATACTAATCTATAAAACCCCTCTCTGCATTAATCATGTCTCAAATTTATGGCAGTTTCCTGCACAACTTTAACCAAACACTAATTTGGAAAATGGATTATCTAACAGAACACAGTGCCTAAATAGATATTTTACACCAGAGTCAACAACAAAGAATGCACAAAAGGGTAAAAAAAAAGCTAGATATTGCAGATTATTTATCAGCCGTTCCCAAAATAATTGCCAAGAATATTCTGCAGGCATAATGCCGATCTGTCTTCAAGACTTCAACAACAGATTGTGGCAGCTCTGAGAAGTTGCGTTAGATATTCGTTTGAATCGAGAAAATGGTCAACTTAAAACGTCTGTACTCAAATTTTCCCCAAAAGGTTCTGTGAATGTATTAGGACTATCCATGTTTCCAGCTAGTCTCAAAGAGACAACACAAAGAAATTTATGTGTAGGGTACAAATAATCCCCTGAAGTGGCCTATTAAGAGGCTTTTCTAAGACTCTAATGCAACCGTAGTACTTACCAGTCATGACTGTAGTACCATCAGAACCAACAATTGATATCTGGTCTGTAATTCAGTGCCAGAGAAGGAAAAACAATTCTTTTGATATGGTTTTGCCTTTACCATCAGCGTGAGGAAAGTGAGTGAAGAAGTATTATAATTTATAAAGTATAATATAATGCTCTTCAAGTTACTGATATCATATCATTTTGGTCTCTACTGGCATAAGTTTGTGTGCGTCTTGCGTCCATCAAAGCAGTGCACCGGCGTATTTTAAGTTCTGCACTTTCCCAATTTCATTACGATAACTCTCCTAATATCTTCATAGCTTTGATCAATCATATAAGTCTTATTGTCATATATTATCAGACCAACACACTTGGCAATCGCAGCTGTTGGCCTATCTGATATCTGGTAACGCTTGCCAATCCTGATAAGATTAGTTCACTTAATGAGATTTTGTTCAAAAAGTTGCATTACATTCAGGGGGGAAAAGAAGATTACTATTTGATCATAGATGTTGAACCAGAATCGAAAACATAACCCGAAGCAGACTCGGATGTTGCTTCCCTTCTGATATAGGTAGATGATACAATTAATTCGGAATGAGTGGGTAGAGCGACGGGATAAACATCTTGCCAAATGAAGTCAATGAAACAACAAAATCCAACACGTTGATCATTTTGATCATAGTAGAAGGAATAATCATGATCTGTCATTCTCAAATATTATTCTTTCTTGAGAAGGCTGCTATTCCGTATTAACAAAACAAAAAAAATCATCAAAACTCATTGACATTTGACACGAATTCAGATTATTTTTGTCAGAAACGAGTCTCCGCATTTCTTCTTGAACCAACAGCCATGAACTAAAGGATGACACCAAGGATATTGTGTACTGATGAAGTGACTAAACAATGCAACATCAATCGTAAATCTGCGCAATTTGATTAGCAGTATTTATCGTCCGAAAGTTTTTGAAATGAGCCATCTCAGTTGGTGCTTTGCTGACAACGCTCCAGGTGTTAAGTTTTCACAGCCAGTAAAGATGTGTCCACTGTGCAAAACTTTAGTTGTTGAACTGCTTCAAGTTTCCATTTTTAAATTAATATTAGAGCTTATATCAGTATTAAAATATTAGAATCTGCAAAGTAAAGTGCGTTTGTTTTTATAGGCCTATAAAAAACGAATGCACTTTAACTTTGCAGATTCTAATATTTTAATATTGATATAAGCTCAAATATGAAAATAAAATATTTTACACCTGTGTAAAATATTATTATAAAGAAAACTTATTTTGAAACCAGACGTTATTTCCCTTTGGGTCAAGCGCCTTTTCTACTACATCCCCTTGGGCTCAGTCATTACGAAAGGGATAAAAGGACAAAATCATAGAAAAATTATGGTATTTTATCATATATTGCCCCACAAAAATACACCCCAAAAATATTTTTGCTCTTGAACTTAATAGGCATAAAGTTCTCTAACAAACATGAGATTTTTGTGTAAGATTTGAAATCATGAATCATGTCTCCGGCAACTGTAGCTACAGATTTAATGCCATCTAGGATATTTTGACCCTCAATGAAAAAACATTTTTATCAGCTGCCAAACCAAAAAATTGCAACCACCACCAAAAATCAAAAAATATTCTTTTCCATTTTAGCATGTTTGTGTCAATAATCAAGAACTGTCTCTTTTTTTTTTTATTTCGACTTTCACTCCACCCTAATATAATGTATTTGTCAAATTCTCTTCTCTTCTTTGTAAAAAAAAAAAAAAAAACATCAATGAGTTTCTTCCAATTCTTTTAGTTGCCACTTGCCAAGCAGATTAAACTGCTACCCTCTTTTATCTTTCCAAACCTAATACTTTCTAATAAAGAACTTTTTCAATACGTCACAATGCTCTACTAACAGTAAACTTTAATCTCTCATCTTATCTTAAATTTTATAACTTTCACTAATTTTCCTACGTTTTTAACCTCTAGAAAGGGTGTGGAAAATCATTTTTTTGGAACCACTTGCAGATTGCATGCGCATAAGAACCTGCAGGAGCAAACTAAAGAAAACCTGTAAAGAGTTCATGTAATAAGTCTCTTACAGTAGTAGGAGCTGCTATGGCTGCTCTAACAGGAAGAAACTTTGGCCATGAACCTTCAAAAATAAAATAGATCTTTTAAAAATAATTTTAAAACCTCGTAGGTGTGCATATCAGATTTGATAACAGTAATTAAAGTATAAAAATAATGTATTAATCAAATAGTTACAACTCTTTTAAAGACGTTAACATAAATGATACAGAGTATAATATTTTACTTTTAATAAAAAATCTTTTATCTTACATTCTAAAAAGGGTCATTTTGCTTTGCTTTTCAAGAAGCTCAGAGTTGTTAGGTAGAAATGATAATGAAGCAATTCATAATTGATCTGCAAGATTATTAAACCTATTCTCATATGTCAAGCCTGCAAGTGATACTTTGCTAAATTAATTTGGAAAAAAATTATTCTAACTGGTGGCAAGTGGTAGACAGTGACGATCTTTTCAATGTGTGATTCCTCAAAACTGTATATTTTTCAGTATCTACATATGATTTTATAAAATTCAAAAAGATATAACTATTAAATTTTGATTTCAGTGTATCAACTAGTTGCAAGAAGCATCGTCTAGGACTCTAGGAATTAGATCAAAAGAAATTTCAAATTCTCATAATGTAAGATCATAATTTTTAAAATATAGTCATCATCAGCTCCTTTTTCTCCAGAATTAAGAGTGGTATGCACAAACATGCACCGGAAAGTAGAAGACGATGACCAAACTCGAAGAGAGCACTCGCACAACCTGCCCTCATACCCCGAGTGCGAGACCGCCACGGTCCAAAATCTGCCCTGAAGCTTCCCAACACCGTGATATCTCGTCAATATCAAGGTTCATCCCCTGGGGGGCCAGGCCTACGAAAATGCTCTCTCAAAACAAAACAATCTACCCCCATCATGCACCAATCCTCTCGCTTGTGCTAAATTTACATTCCTTTCCTTCAGAAACTCTCTAACTACTCGATTCAATAATAATAATAATAATAATGTTGGTGAATAGAAAGTTCTAAAATTCTTTCTTAATTTTCATGATCGAAAAGGTTCTATTTGATGTCTTAGCATAGATGATAGACCGTCTTAAACGTTACCACTAACCTTTTCATATGGTATGTCAAAATTAATTTGCAGTATACATTGGCTTAACGATAGCGCTACTGAGCAGCGAGGAACACGGCCAGGGGTCAATCCCTTGTACGGATCCTAGATTACCTGAAGAAAATCCCCTCCCTGAATAAGTCTATGCCAGAGGTGTGAAATATAAATATCATCATCATCACGCAAATTCTCTCCCAAAGACTGGGGGTAAGATGCGATATATGCACTGGAAACAGAAAAGTAGTAGAACAATATGACGCAAGTCGAAAAGAAAGCCCAGCCTTACTGCCTCCTTTATACTATTAAGTGAGAATTCGCCGAAATCAGAAAAATCCACCCTAGAGCTTCACTGGATCAAGAAGGACTCCCTCACCATAGCATCTCGTCAATGTTGGGTTTATCCTTGGCCCAGGTGGGCCACAACCCTACCCCCTCACAAAACCCCGCCATTCACTCCTGTATTATGCACACCATCTTATTCTCACCGCTGCCAAACTCACATTTCCTCTCCTCTCTGAAGACATTCCTTTTACTGACTCTCAATTCCACTACACTTTCATCTTCCGGATCTCCCAGACGGTCGATTCCCAACCACACTCACCACTATAACATCCGGCTTAACCAACCACTATCATTCGTCCTTTCCACATGAACAAACCAATGCAATGGTCCTTCATTCTATTATTCTCTCATTTACCCATTTCTCCACAAATAACTCTCTTAATACGTTCCTTCCCCAGTTTATCAATTCTTCTCACACGTAACACAGCCCCGGAAGATTGATCCATCTATGAAACATTCGAGCTTAGATCACACCTCTTATTCCGACATAGTGTCACTACTATTACGGTTAACACAGGTAACAAACTACCCTCATGCAAAACCCTTATCGCACTCAAGACTGTTTCCCGATACATCCCCCGACGATATTCCCCCAGCCACCTTCCTGCCATTCACAAACTTTCCTACTACAACTCTGCATCATCCGTTCCCTTATTCATCAAAACATATATCCTAAAATTTAAACTCAGGCACCTGTTTCAGCTGCTCACCATCTTACAATAAACTTCACACAGATTACTGTAGCCTCACTCACAACCATCAACCTTACTCTTATTACGTTTACTTCTTCAAACCCCTCCCTTTTAACACCACCCAGCCAAATCTCTCTCACCAATCCTCTCAAACTCTTCAGATTCACCACACCAAAACCAAATCATCTGCATATAACAAGTAGGGGGTACCCTCCACTCACCTTCCATTCTCCAATCATTCTAACACCATTTCCTGCCCCCCCCCATCTCTAATTCTTTCATAACCCTAATCATATATACAAATTAAATAACCAATTATATAATATATTATATATCAATATATATTAATATATATATATATAATATATATATATATATTATATATATATATATACTATATATATTATATATATATATATATATATATAATCACCTTTCGTTTGGTATCTTTAGTTGCTGGAATGTGAGTAACTTTAAAAAATGAATCTAATCTGCCTTGAGTTGAAGAAGTCTTTGCTTTCAAGAGTTTTTTAATACCATTCTTTATCCTTTCTTCATTGAAGCCTTTTTCCCCACACATGAACTTGATCAGTTCTTCCTCCTTTGGTTCCAACCATTTTAGCTATTAAATAAAATCTATTTCTTTAATGTATTTCTGTTTTCAATCTTCATAACTACATATAAGGGGATTTCAAAGGGATATAAATAATAAATGTACACAGAACTAAAATAACATTATCATCGCTTGAAAAGCAAAAAGTCTTAAGAGAATTTCGTAATTTTACAGTAGAGGAACTTATATAAAAAAAAGTTTTTCCTTTTATGGGCCAATTGAAATTTCAATTTACAAGTTTTGTTTAGCGTTTTTACTTTATTCTTCTTATATATTCTAAACTAAAGTTTAAAATTAATCTAAAAAATATTTAGTAAAAAAATAATTTCATTTATTTTTCCAATTCATAATCAATTTAAGAGAAAAAATTGTGGTAAAAAAGATTCAGAACAAAAATTTTCACTAAAAATTTCACTTACAACCTTTTACCTTTCAAGCGACGATATAAAATTATCAAAATAAATTTTCACACCTCAATTGATGATGGGTCAGAAACCTCTGGTTCTATGAAAAGTCTTCTTGCTTCGCCAAATGGCCAGTCCTCTGGTGGTTGATATTTCTTCTTATCCAAATTATTTAGAATATCTTCAATATTTTTGTTCTTTTGAATTAGCTCTATTGCTCTTTTTGGCCCTATGCCTTTAATGCTATCACAGTAATCACATCCTAATAAAATGCATAAATCGATAAACTGAAAAAGAAAGTGAAGTTGCATGTTAGGTAATCAACAAAGGAACTGAATGAAATTAAAAGCAGAAGGTAATTTTTATCTAGCTTGCAATTTATCAATAAAAAGCCTCTAAGATTACACTGGGGAGAGCAGTGATCATACCTTTGCATAAGGGAAAGGGTGAAAAGGGAAACTGTAGAAAACAGGAGAATTAGTTTATTGTGTATTTTGGTTGAAAGAGTGTGTAGAGTGACTGGGGGGTTCATTGTTGAAGAACAAGGTGCGTTTAGAGGTGGTAAAGGATGTGTACATCAAATTTTTACATGGAAGCAAATGAGAACGTAGAAAAGTTTTTATTTAGGTTTCATGGACATGCCACTGGCATATGACAGGATTAATAGAGAAGCTCTGTGGCAGATATTAATGATATATGGTGATGGTGGAAGGCTTCTGAATTGAATTAAAAGTATCTATGTTGATAGTGAAGCGTGTGTAAGAATAAATGGAGTGGAGAGAGAATGGTTTAATAATATTAATAGCAGAATGAGAAAAGGATTTGTTGTCTCCAAGGCTATTTAATTTACACAGAAGGAGTGATGAAAGAATTTATGGTAGGAATGGAAGGAGAGGGCGTTAGACTGATGGAGAATGGAAGAGTGGATAGTGCCTTTCTTAATTAATGTAAGCAGATGGATTTAAGAAAATTGGTAGAGTGGTAGGGTATGTAAAAGGAGGGGTTTGAAAGTAAATGTAGATAAGAGCAAGGTGATGATGGTAGGTAAGGAGTGTCTATAGTGAAATCATGTTGGATGGAATACAACTGGGACAAGTATTGGAGTTTAGATATATAAGCTGTAAGTTGGATGAAAAAGGAACGGATGATGTAGAGTGTAGTAGGAAAGGTGGTTGGTGCAATTAAATCTTTGGTGAAGTCTTGAGTGTGCTAGGGTTCTGCATAAGGGTATGTTGCTACCAGTGTTAATGTATAGTAGTGAAACTAGGGTATTATAGTTGTAAGGTGCAGTTAGTTCAGATAGATAATCTTAATGGCGTGTTGTGTGTGTGGAGAGTTGATAAAATGAAGAATGAACATATTAGGGAGTTGTTTGGTGCGCGATAGTAGCAGTAGATGAGAGAAAAAATGTGTATTAAAGTTGTTTGGTCATTTGGAGGGATGGATGATAGTCGACTGGTTAAGCCGTTGTATAATGGTGAATGAGTTGGGAAGCGATCGACTGGTAGACCTAATAAAAAATGGATTGAGTCAGTAAAAGTGTCTGAAGGAAAGTTATGAATTTAGTAGGAGCTAGAAGGATGGTGCATAATAGGAGCGACAGTGTAGTTTTGTGAGAGGGCATGGTTGTAGGTCTGGCTCAGGGGATGAATCTATACTACTAACGCAGTGACATGAAGCTCTAGGGTAGATTTTGGTTGGGACGGGCTCGCACTTAAGGATATGAGGAGAGAGTATAGCGGGGGATTCGGTTGGGGATGGGGGCTTTCTTTTCAACTTAGGTAACGTTTTTCTTCAACTTATATATTGTTTCCAGATTCTGATTCCTCAAATGCCAAAAAAAACATTGCAACGCAATTATATCTGCTTTCCAGTTTTTACTTTTTTTTTATTTTCATTTTGAACATTAAAAAGGGTTTAGTTAAAAGTGTTCTCAAAAGTAAATGTAGTAAAATCCAAATTGAAAAGGAAGCAATTAGGAGAAAAGAAGAGCGTGGAAGATATAAAAATGAGAACAAATAACATGTTCAAATGCATTTTATTATTCAAAATCGTTATAAAAAAGAAAGCATTATATAGGAAGAAATGATAAAATTAATTGGATTATGTTAGTTTAAAATTATCAGATTAAGGTGTAATGGCTTAGATAAGGTGGGTTTTGAAGAGTCAGGAAAAATCTTCTCACATTCAGATACAACTTGTAACAAACTGCAGTTGCTCGTCATCTTTCGTCAAACAGGAATTGAAGTCCTGAATTAATTTTACCCCCCTTTCAGCCGTGTCATTGACAACCTTAAAACCAATTAATCTTTTCTTAGTTTTTAAATAATGTTGATTTTCACATCATGCATCAGGATCCGTTGTTAAAAATTCTGATCAATTTCAAATCTCTTAAAAATAATTCGAGTTGGAGAAACAAAAGAATCAACTTCTTTGCAATAATTATAATCACACTTGTTTGAGATTGAGTGTTTCTTTTACATACCTATCAACATCATGTTGTTCTTCAAACGTTAAATTTAGAGCCATTTTTTTTTTTGAAGTGATGGGACGATTAAGAATTTTTGACGATGACGATTATAGTAAATTTTGACGACGATGATTAATTGAAAATGTATATTTTAAAAATTTCTATTATTTAATAAATTTATAATGAAGAATTAAATTGTGCTCACTTCATTCTTATTTAAATGTGCAAATACACTAAGAACGGCATTAATGCATAGAAAGTTTTCCTGTTATTCATTAACATCTTGGTATTGTTTCTAATTTATATAATAATAATAATAATAATAATAATAATAATAATAATAATAACAACGGTGAGTGGTGGAATCAAGAGGTGATACAAGCGGTAAAAGTAAAAAAAAGAAGTGTGGTTGAATGTACTAAAAGCCAATGATGAGGTTTCAATGGAAAGATGCTTGATTATTATTTAAGGAGGAAAAAAAAAAAGAGGTAAATGAACAGTTTGGAAAGAGGATGAATGGAAACTATAAGGGATAGAGCTCTTCTGAAGGAAGCGCGAAGGTTAAGAATGAGAATAAGGGGAATCTGCTAGAATAATGAATAGGAATGGTACTTTCGTAACTGATTGATGGAAATGAATGTGAGGGGAGTGTGAAGGGAACACCTAGAAAATCTGCATAACATTGGCAGTAATGAAGAGGTGATAGTGAATGTGTGTTGGTTTGATGGGGCAGAGAAGGAATAGGTATTGTGGGAATTAGGTCATTAAGTAAGGAGGTGGTAATGGGTAGAGGGAGAGTTGAAGAATGTAAATCTGCAGTATTAGACTGAATATTACTGGTGAAATGATCAGAACGGAGGCGAGATGGTGTTTTATTGGATTTGGAAGTTGTGTAAAAGCGTTTTATAAAGGGTATAGGTTCCGAAGGTATTGGAGGAGGTCAATATTAGAACCTTCATATAAGGGTAAGGGAGATAAGGTAACTGTAG